>CAXAMN010018113.1:186756-227222 GCA_963970005.1 Durusdinium trenchii | reverse complement strand
GTAACAAGAAGCTACTGTACTGGTAACAAGAAGCTACTAGTAACAAGTGCATCCAGTAGACCTTTTGGACATGAAAGGCCCCCGTCGACTCCGTGCCTCGCTCGTGTTCTTCGGTCATGAAAGGCCCCCGGGCTGGACTCTCAGGCTCCTCAGGCATGCGTTGTTGGCCCCCCTAAAAGGTAGGGAACCTACACTCTGAGTCACGAATACCACCCGTTTGTAGAGGAAAAAGGTCCATGTTCCGTGTTGACTTGATGACATAAATGTACCGGTTGGCAAAGTGTCATGGGTTGGCTCCATCTTGTCAAGAGCAATAGTGCAGGATAATCAAACCAAGGACATTTGCCAAACTGGTACAAACCTCTACCGTGGAAAAAGGACAACCCCAGTTATGTGTGAAAATTGGTAGGGTACAACTTTTGAGCACCAGCCGGGACATGTGTCGACTATGAAAGCCTCTGGTCTCGAACCTCTGTTTATCCCGGTGATAAAGAGGGGGCGACCAGAACAAGGAGTTCCATGTGTAACAAAAATGGACACCAAATATATCCCAGACACGACTAATGGGACTGCAATATTTGCCTACATTGGGGTGGTTTGGGGGTCAACGTAGGCATCTTTAGTCCCATGGAGTGTTTGGGTACAGTATTCCAACTGGCACCCGGACTTTTGGAACTCCTGCAAATGAGAGTTCTTGATCGGTACGTATGGCACATCCTTGCACATCTCGGGCCCCCCCCAACCTATGGCTTTTGAACTTTTGAATCATGTTGAATCATTCATAGAGGAATTCAACCCGCTCGTGTTGAATCACTTGTTTGAGATACAAGCTCTCCAGCACTCGCTAGGCAACTGCCCACTGATGGTCGATGGCCGTGCCGATCTGTGCCACAACAAATTTGAAACACCTCGGACGTCCGCGCGGGATCAGCAAATGTTCTCCTTCCTCACCACCGCCTTGTCTTCAACATTGGCCAACTCAGGTATTTGCGGCCCTTGAGGTGCAGCCTGCGGACGGTGACAGGGGGTGGGCTTGCTCACATTCACGATTCTGAGAAAGTGGATCAACTGGTGAAAGTGGAACCACCAAGGTGACCCAGATTACACTGGTCAGGCCTCTGGGCCTAGGAACCTGAGAGCACTTCTAAAAAGCTGGAGATTGTCATAATATTTCTACCTGGGATCCTCGGAACCGGCCATCCCCCGCCGGTCGCCTTTTGGGTAGAGTAGGAGCTGTCCACGACGAATTAGATATTTCTGTGAGGGAATTCGGGGAGATGGCTGTGAGTTGAAGGCCTCAGGCGTCTCGTTCAAGAGTAGACAGTTATATAAACAAGTGTTGAATGGTTGCACATCAAAACCACGTCCAAAAGAGTCTATCAAGGCGGGGATTTGCCATCGTCACGGTCGTCTGTCCGACATGAACGTGCGACGGTCGTCCGGTCCGGCACAGGTTTCCAGGTGGTCTTTGACCTACCCAAGGATCCGTATTCCCATGGACCCGGTTTCTGAATCATCTTGCTGGCTTCCCGCCAGTGAAACCGTCCCGGGCAAAACTCACTGAACACCTTCACTGACGTGGGAAGAGAACTAGGTTGGCATGCGGGGTGGTTTTTCAGACAAAGAAAGTTCCTGAAACATCCAGAAACCGATTCGAACGAGCTGGGATTCTCAGGTCGAAATCTCCGTGGGATTCTGCCTGTGGGAATTCCCCCAAAGAAGGCACCTGCCTATAAGGTGCACCAACCTAATAGCGATGGCCTCCACCTTACTAGCGATGGCCTCCAACCAAATAGCGATGGCCTCCACATGAAAAACATAAAGTTTGACGATTCTTTGGGCATCCTTGGCCTAGATTTAGGTCGAGTGGGAACCGCTATGTGCATCCCAAGCAATTGTTCGCCTGGCCTTGGCATTCGCCACGGCCTCCGGTTCTTTATCTCCTAACCTCGGCAGCGCAATTTGGCTTGGGAAAGCAAACATGATAAACTCATAAAATCCCAAGATCTATAGGTTCACATGGTTTCTACATAAACTTAGTTATTGCAAAGGTCATAATTTCGAATACAAGTAGTGATCAATTATGCTAACATATGATAACACAATGCAAAATGTCTTTGCACACTCAGTGCGTTGCTTTCGCAATGTTATTCAATGTTATTCGTACGAAACAGCCATGTTATTCAATGTCACGTGAGCTCAGTGTGTGGACTTGATGGGCCAACAGGTCTTGTTATGCCACTAAACCATGATCACCTCCTTTCAAGAAGCCCGTCTCATATTTTTCAGATCTTTGGAGCCTCTGACCAAAGGACAAGTGGTCCATCACCACCTAAAGCCACCTGCCATATGCCGCGTCGGAAACTCCCCCGGGGGTCAGATGAAGCAAATCCCAAAATGGATATCAAAGAACCAAACTTGCCGCCAATCTGATCACACACAAAAAAGGGGGCTAAAAGGACCAGGTGTTTTATGGTGCTTGTGTTGATTTTTTGAATGTTTAAATATACAGTCACCATTCAACTCGTTGCCTCACAAATGGGTACAACATGTGAGAGTTTGTCGTATACACTTGCCAGCGCCATTTGTCCATAGAGGTACAACTATATATCATCAACTATCTCTGGCATGCTTAAGTCTGCTTCCCTTCTGTCTTGAATCCAGTGCTAGCTGCTTCTCCTGCTGAACTCCGTACTAATCAAGAACAACACAAAGGCTTAGACCCTTACCTCATACACAAGAACCATGCCCCAAAACTCCGCTGAGAAAGCCACTCAAAGTCTCACCAAACTATGCTCAAGTTCCTCTTACAGTGGCAGCCAAAGTCCCCTCTTCTCCACTTTCCCCAGGTTTGCTGCTTCCGTTCGAGTTCACACAAGTGCCTTGCATAGAACATATAGACCTGGTTCCCAAGCTTGCGAAACAGCTCATCTGCCTCTTCAGCTATGTTCACCTACTTGTGACCACATCTGTTCATTGAAACACCCAATCCGAATCCACCTTATCCACCTCACTGGTTGAAGCAACTGTTTTGTTGGGCCAAAAACCTCCATCCTTTGCCTTTCACCTCCGGAACCTTCAAAAACATGCTCCAAAACCGCTCTAAGTACAGCTCTTCTTCAGGTAACAAGATGCCAGTCCTTCCCTTCTCCCCCTTCGCCCCATGCGCTGCGTTGGGGGTCCGGCAAGGTGGGCTTCAGCGGGTCCGGCTCCCGCGTCTGCACCGGCACCATGGGCTCCGTGAGCGGCGACTCGGGCGCCTGCCGGTGGTGCAAACGGGGAGGTGAAATATGTAGGTACATGTTCCTAATAGCTTCTTGTTACTACTAGTAAGGCACTTGTTACTACTAGCGATGCACTTGTTACTAGTAGCGTGGCACTTGTTCCTAATAGCTTCTTGTTACTACTAGTAAGGCACTTGCTCCTAGTAGCGTGGCACTTGTTACTACCATGTAGGTACGCCATGTTTGATGCCAAAGCTGCTTGTTGTAAGCCAAGACCGACTTGTTACGGAGACAGAGACCCCAGTCTGCTGACTCCTCAGCTCGGGCCTGCCTCGTCAGCCAAGAGCGCCTCTTTCGCCTCGTCCTTCACCGGGTCGGTTTCCTCCTTCACCGGTTCGGGCTCCTTGCTGACAGCCTTGCAACAGACTGGTCCTTTTTTTTCCGGCCCATGTGGAGCCAGGAGAGAACCAGCAGGGCCTACATCAGTTGAATGGGGAAGACGGATTACTTAATGCATGGTACTTATATATATACATTGTATAGCTATGTATAGCTACTCTAAAGATATCGTATACTGAACAGTCCGGCAATCACCTAGTTGGATCATGTTAGATCCAGTTAGAGGTTGACATGTTCCACCGCCTAAAAAAAGACGAGTGAACACTCGGAGTCCATCAGTCCCTCCTGGAAAAAAAACACACAACTGCCATACTGGGTGAAGCGGAGGCTCCTACCTGCGTGGTGAAACATGGTGAAATCACATGGAACATCACGGAAATCAAGAACATGCTTAAAGCGGGCTTTTTCAAAGAAGGCCGGCCTTACCTGTTATTCTTTTCTTTAAGCATATTTTTGAGTTCCATGTCATTTCATCATCAACACTTCAAATCTGTTCATTTAGAAGCTCGTGTTCGCTTCCTTTCCTTCATCCCCCATCTTCATCAACACCCCGTTCATCAAAGAGAAGGAGTTGTAATTAAAGACATTACTGCAGAGACATTAATCGCAACCCTCCTTTAGTTAAAACTCGTCTCCCTTCCAGTTTTCTCAGACGTTTCAGGCCTCGTACTTCGTCGTGGCCGCCGGAGCCGCAGGCTTCTCTTTCTTCTTTCGTGTGAAGAAGCTCATGGCGACAGTAGCGTCGTGTCGTGTCGTGGATAGAGCGATTCAGAAGGACCAAACGGTCTATGGCTGGCCTCAGGTGGTGATTTGCGTGTTATTCGCTTTGGAATGGTATTTCTGGAACACCTTCTATCTCGGAAACCACCAGAAATGTGCTTCCTAAAATGAACTGCTTAACACTCTGCTTTGAAGGTAGGATGTCAAAAGTCTGCTTCTTAGCACTCGTGGGCCATTCAAGACTGAATATATATTATGCATGCATGGTTGACAGTCTCGTCTTCAAATCGAAGCAACTAGATACGATGCTGGGTTGTGCGCGGCATGAACTCTGTTGCCAGTGAGCTTTGCTAAACCAATGGCTCAGTTCGGCCAGTCTCTGCTCAGCCCTGAGACAAAAATGTTCCCGCTTCTATTCCCAAACTAAGCTTCTGCAAGGGATGAGACTAGCAGGCACCGTCCGAGGCCACCTGGCTACCGTATACTCTGAGAACTGATAAGCTGGTAGGCTTCCATTGGGGACCTTCGGATGGTCTCGGTATGGGTTTGACAACCTCAATGATGAAATCTGAAACAAATAAAAAATTAGATTGTGAACATGCGTCATCAACCATAGCTCCAGGCTATCCATCAAATACCAAGAGCTTCACTGTGGCCATGAGTTTCTGACCATTAAATTGGACATCTGTAGTACTGTACTGGTACTTCTTGAAATGACACGAGGAACTTCAGGGACTTCTTGGCTGATTCAGCCTGCCAACTCCATTTGCTTCGCCACGTCCGTGGCTCAAAGCCAGAAGTTCTGTGACGACCACCCGAGCGACTGGAGGGCCAAGCGACTGGAAGAGTCGGCCATGACATGTGTTTTTTGCTCCTACATCATCACTGATCTACAGTAAGCTACTTACCATGCTCTGGGGAAGCTTTTGATTTCAATATGTTTCATTTGAATGGTACCATTTTTGTACTATTGGTCTGATCATCTCATCAGCTTTTCGAGGTTCTTTCGGGGTATCCTCAATGGGGTCGCGAGCTGCGATCCACTGTCGACGTCCACAAACGGTCATCGTCCCCATCTGTGGATCCCGAACTTCGCCATGCGCTCCAAACGTCTGTCCACAGCTTGGTCGGAGCCACAGCACACCAGGCCCATACGAGAAGCAAGCAGTTTGGAAGCTGCTGTTTTGATCGTTTTGCTGGGTTGACGGGTGAAAGGTGAAGATAAAAAGCATCATGCGGAATATCAGCTCCGGTTTCAGGAGGAACAATACCAGACCGGTGTCACGTGTTTCTGTGGAACATTCATGAACATTCACGAAAAGAATGATTTGAATTGATTTGGCGATTAGATGAGCTTGGCTCTCATTTTCACCTCTCGGTTTACGAGGCAGACATCCAGTGCCTTGCAGCGCCGACTGCAAATGCCCTACTTCATCCCGTAGCACCGCTGTTGCAGGTATGTTACAAATGCTTGCCAATTCTATGTATGGAACCTGCAAAGGGAAAATCGCCAGAATATTGCCAGAGCAAGGTGAGGAAACATATGTTGCTTTTCTGTCTGGCACTTAACCCCCTTGCATATGCTCCTTTGATCGCCCCCCCAACTGAGGAATATAACCAGGCCCTGCTCATTTGTTTGCCTCAAACTCCAGCCAGCTATGTGTTTCTTCTCAAATGTCGTTCAAAGCATGTGATAGTCTTCTGTGTGAGGTTCACTGTTCATGCTCGCAGCGATCAAGCTGAAGTCATTTCCGGCGGTTCGTTTCGTTTCGTCATTCGGATGCATCCACCCTCCCACATCGACAATGCCTGGTTTCCTCTGGTGGGACGAAACAAAGACCATCAAATACCTACAATAAGTTGATGAAAAAGATCATGCACTACCTATGCACCAAACACCGCAAAAACCATGGACTTCCTTATCACAGGTGGTACATGACTTCTTTCATCAGTAGTGCACTCCTGGTCGGGAGCATTGTCTTGTTCCTGTTTATGTTTGATCACCAAGATTCGCAACTGAAGGTGTGGGTCATACATCCTCTTGGCGCCCCAACTTGGCAGAAGTCGAAACACGGATCTCTGTCGATGTTCACTTTGTCTTGGGTTTTCTTGAACCACATCTGTTGATTCTGTTGGATGCTGAAAAAGAAGACTCCAATGGACAACATCCTGCACCATGCAACTCTAGCAAGATCACCAGCATTGAGGTAGAAAATCCATTAGAATTCTTCATGACTAGCTTAGAAACCCTAGCTCTTCATTGCTAAACCATGTATTGGGGGGGTGCCAAGGCCACTGCTTCGGATCAACGACGGTCTTGGGACTCAGTGCAACAGATCGGTCCCTTCAACGGTGGGGTGGTCCGTTCAACACACCAGGACCTGACTCATCGGAATCAGACGGATCCACTGGATCCACTAGGCTCTGGATCTAATAGCCTAGCGGATCCGAACGCAAATCCCAACGCAAATCCTGGCTGTGTCGACTGTGCGGCCAGCGATTTGGACCCAGTTGGTGAATGGGAAAGGACCCGCTCACTCCATCTCACCAGTCCTTTTTCGGCCCGACTCACCCGAGGACCGCACGGTCGGCGCACTGCCTGCGACGCAAAAGAACCGCCCTCATTTGATGGGCGCCTCACGGTGTGGTGGAGCGGCGCTGTTGGCGCCTAATTGACAGGCATGCCCTTCTCAGGATCCCATCCCTCGCACTCGTGATAGGCACCAAAGGACCCGTCAGGCTTTTGGCAATAGCCTCGGAAAAGCGCGGCCAGGTGGTAGGAGATTCGGAAAAGGGACTTATAAATTTGAGGATTATAAAGTTTGCAAAAGGATTGCAAGAGGACTGCGGCTTGGCTGGAGTGTTTCCATCCAATCGAGGGAATTTGAAAAGACAGGAGCGTTTGGAATGTCAAGCACCCCGAAACGCCGAAGGAGGACTTCACCCAGACCCCAAAGGCCTTCCCCAGTGGTTCCAGCTTTCGTGTGAAAACTCATGAACCCAAACAGATTACAGCAGGCCGTCCATTTTTCCAGGTTGCTTTGGGCATGGGTATTGCTTTTCACATGTCTTTGGGCATGGTAGGCCTCAGAGTCAACACCGATGGCTTGGTAACAACAGAAAGGGTATAATATATATATATACACACACCAATAAAGAGATATAAAAAGCATTAAGAATCATGCTTCTGAAGTCTGATACAAGGACACGCACACAAACCTGTACCAGTATTACCAGTCGAGAGCAACAACTGCTTCTGGGCCTGTCTGTGGGCAGCGGTTTCTCCGATTTCGACCTCTGGCCAACTCCGCTGGGAGTCCCAAGTCCCGTGCGACCCAGCGGCTGTAAGCACAGTACGTCATGTCACATCCAGAGGCACCCATCGCGCAGGTCCAGGCGCCCAAGAAGAGCGCATCCTCCTTGCTGGGCTCTCCCCGCATGAAGGACGGGCCATAAACCGCCATCATATCCTGAGGTCGGACTCAGAGGGTGGACTCACTGGTTGTGAAATTAGGGCGATCTGCAGGGCTCTTCTCCAGTGGCCATGATCTACGGATGATGGGAGTCGCTTGGCCGCTAGAAATGCCTCTGAAGATTTTGGTGACCACAGCTTCTGAGATTCTCGTCTTATCCCAAGTAGATCCTATATGTGAAAGTGTGTAATTATATGATATGTGATATGTGTGTGTATTTAGAGTCAGGTAATAGACCCTTTAAATGTTATACTAGTAGGATGCAGTTGTGTAAGCAGCGTGCAACAGGTACAACAAATTTCTGCAACCGTCTGTCATGACAAAGCGGAACCGGGAATATTCGGAATATCCATGAAAAAACAGCACAGCTGCATTAGGTTCTGTCTGTAAGCAAACAACCCTTGATGGACACAGGCCTGGATCATGCTCTGATCCGTCACATGTTTTCGCTCACCTGCACAACATCTGCGATCAGTTCGGTTGTACAAACCAAAAGTAGCGCAAACCGCAGCCCAGCAGTCCCGCGCCCAGCCCAGCAGTACTATCTAAGTCTCGGCCAAGGTCATGTTCTTGGTTAGCTTGAGGCGCTGCTCACAAAACTTGTCAGCCTTAGCCTTCATCGCGTCAAAGTCGAACTGTAGGGCGCGATACTCAGCTCCAAGCCACCTGGGGCGGAAGAGATCAACCGCTGCATGGGAAGCACGAAATGGAAGTTATTCTCCCAAAGGCACGACACTGTCTGAAGAATCTAGGAAACGTGTCTTCAAAGATTTCACATTCCATTGCTTTTGGTGTGTCCTACAAGTGTACGCGGACGCGTATACATGGGAAAAACATTGGATTTATTCAAAGCCGTGCGACAATAAAATGCAATGTCAAAAGTCCACCACCCCACCAAACGTATGCTTCAAAGGCGCTGTCACTTAGTGCAGCTTCCAAGAATATGATGCTCTTTAAACTGCTGTCAAGACCTCTACTGAGAGGCAAAACAGGAATCCCTGTAGGATTTAATCAACACTGCTGGCCTGCAGAAAACGTGCACTTGGAGATGTTAAAATCCACAGGTTTACAGTGTTTTTAAGCATCGTAGGTGGTGAAGGACTTCTTCCGTCCAACAGTAGTTGTCCATGTTTGGTCGGACTATAGATACCATGTCGGTGGAATGACCACACTTCTGCCATCCATGGACATCCTTGTGTGGAAAGTTGCTCTTATAGCAGTTGCCGAAGCCGTCTCCTGGATCATCTTGGCACTCGCTTCACCATTGACCACATGTGGTGAATGACTGGGTCCTGTGCCATTCACTCAGTGATGACCCAAACATGCATATCAGGTCGCACCGAGAACGAAATCATGATTGAAACATTACAATACTATGCTATACTTGTCTATACTTGCTTGAGACAAAGTGCAGAATATATATATATATATTATATATGTATCATTATTGCCAATATTGCCTTTCACCAATTCGACGTGGCCACTCCCGGAAGGATCCCCAGGCGAACCAAGCCACCCGTTGTGATAGCAATACGTCGCATCGTAGAGCAAGGCAGGTGAGCCTGTGGTGTTCACTTGCTTGGCTTGGATCATGTAATTCTTGTTGTAGACAGCATCCTCAGCATCCCGCGGAAAAGCTTGATGGACCAATTCCTGCGATGGATGGATCCTATGTTGAGATGTCCCTGAGATCACCCCACCTCTGGCGACTACTAATATGGTCCCATAAGGTCCCTATGTACATAGGCATTTTCCTGCACAAGTCTTTCAGGAAACCAAACGAAGAGAGCAAAAGCAGGATCAAAATGTCGAAAAAAAGGAGGAAGCCAGGGAAGAACATGGAACAGAATGGAAATGGCATGAAATGGCTGTTGGATTTCTCCGCAACACGATTCCAGCCGAACCCAATGTGAAGCAGGTGTCTGCGCACATCTTCTGCACGTTCAACTCGCACCAGGCGTTGTTGTCGCCATGGACGAAGTCTTTCAAAGGTTTGAAGATAATGTCAGGATGTTCCTGAATACCTTAGCTGGATAAATCTTCGAGCAGGAAAAATATATTGTTTCAAACCCTCAGCTGCACACACTCTGACATTGGTTTTCAGTTAGCTCAGTTCCCAAGTCGAGAGGGAAGGTGAAGGAACGGAAAGGCGCATGAGTCCGCAGAAAAGTATTGTTTAACAAAAGTTTCAGAACGAGCGCAAGTGGAAGCGGCTGCAAAGCGGAGGGAAACCTGTTTTGGGGGTGGTAGCATGAAGGACCATGAAAGCAAACCAAATTGGACAGCTTGAAAAACAGTTCTTCTTGCAGGTACAGGAATGTGCGTCCACATTCCCTTCCGGCTGAATCCCGTAGCTTCGTTGGCATGGCTAGGGAAACAGCTGCCATGCCCCCTCCTTGGAAACATGAAGGTGGAAAGCCCTTAGGAACAGGGTTTGACACACACACGGTGCCGCTTTGCGGCGCTCGTGCGGAGAACCTGAATAGATACCTAAAAAGCCTTAGAAACAAAAGAAAGAAACACAGAAAGAGCAGCGCTAAGAGGGCAAGAGAGAAAGATAGGGGTAGAAAAAAGGTGAATACTTAGCCCTTGACTGGGGTAGGGAAACGAGCCTCAAGAACAACCTAAAAAGCCTGAGAGAAAGCCCAAGAAACGACCAAAAGCGTAAGAAAGAAAGGGGGGGCAGGGAGGGGATGTATGTAGCATGTGTGTGCGTCCGTGTGCGTGTATGACTACTTAGCACTCTAGAGTTACTGACTACTTAGCAGAAGCGAATTAAGTGCAATAGTTAGGGAGCGGGACTTTAGTCTTAGACCGCCCGGGTAGAGAAGACTAGAACAGGGACAACAAAGGGCAAGGCACCGACACACAAGTGTGTCGAGTACCATGTCCCTGTGTTACCCTAATTCGGTAGGGAGTAGAACTCGGCGGGGGGGGGACATGCCTGACCTCAAGTGGGAATGAATTCCGTTTTTTAGCCCGGCGGCTGTGGTATCAGTAAGTAAGTTTTTCCGTGGAAGCCCGGCGGCTTTGTATTCAGACAATTCAGTGGTGAGACCAAAGCTGTTAAGAGAATCCAACGAATGAAGAAACCGATGAATCCGTTACACGATTTCCAGCGCCCCAGTGACGGGGATCACACCCAGCACCCAAGTGGGACGGCTGAGCGGTTCACACTCTGACATTGGTTTTCAGTCGGCTCAGTTCCCAAGTCGAGAAGGAAGGTGAAGGAACGGAAAGGCGCATGAGTCCGCAGAAAAGTATTGTTTAACAAAAGTTTCAGAACGAGCGCAAGTGGAAGCGGCTGCAAAGCGGAGGGAAACCTGTTTTGGGGGTGGTAGCATGAAGGACCATGAAAGCAAACCAAATTGGACAGCTTGAAAAACAGTTCTTCTTGCAGGTACAGGAATGTGCGTCCACATTCCCTTCCGGCTGAATCCCGTAGCTTCGTTGGCATGGCTAGGGAAACAGCTGCCATGCCCCCTCCTTGGAAACATGAAGGTGGAAAGCCCTTAGGAACAGGGTTTGACACACACACAGTAATCATTACATCTCACCAACGGCTGCGAGCTCAGTAGCCCCTCACAAATGAAAGGCTAAAGCGTTCAACTCACAGAATCCAGTGGCCACAACCTACCTGCTACCCGGTTACCTGCTGGTTTCAAGCCCTATGGCTACAACTAACTCCTCAGAAAGTACATGGGAAGGGTTCTGATGTTTTAACCACCTCCTGAGGATGTAATTGGAGCCCAATGCAAGAGAATTAGTTGGACACCAATTGCCAATACCATCTAAAGGGGCAATGCAGCAATACACAGGAACTTGCTTCCTGAGGCAGCGCCACTTGGTTTAACTTGGACATTGCTGCTTCACCTTCACCCCGCGTTGTCTAAAAAGAAGTGTCCCGATCCAATGTCCATCGACGCTATTCCGAGAGGAAATCTGGACCGAAAGCACTCGAAGTCCAATGACTTCTTGGAATCTACAAGTGATCTAAGAAGAGTTCAACCCGTAGATTGCGAACGTATCCGTATCCTGCTTGATCCCGGAATCTACAAGCGTACCAGAAGTTCGCGTGTAACGGGTTGGTGGATTCAACCTGCACAAAAAAACCATGCCTGCAAAACCACTGCTTAAAAAGACAATGTCCACAACATATCCTGCCAGTCAATCAAATGCTGCTGTTGCTTCCTGCAAACCCCACAAACCATGGCATGGTTCTTCACCTTAAAACCTGCACCCTTCCACACGCTCAACGAAACCCTGGCCAAAATGCTGTGGTTTCCACAGTCCGTGCGTTGCTTGTAGTCCCCCCAAAGCTCTGAAGCATCGGGGGTTCCGCAAAGGCTGCAGGACCTGGCATTGCGCCAATCGACGAGGGTCTGAGGGGGTGGACCTTCTAATAGCGTGCTTGGCGCAAGCATGGCAGGGTATAGACCACAAGGAGTATATATGAGTAGTATACAAAACCAAGCATGTATAGCACATGTATTTACCAGTGTTTAGCACCACATTGGAGACTCTGTTGTGGGAAAAACCCTGTTGGGCCCTGCAAGTCTGTTGGGCCCTGGTGGTGAAGCCTGTCACAGAGTGCCCCGGCACCTGTGTGCTTTGAGAAGCTATGCAAACACATAGCTAGATGGTAGGGGATTTGGGTCGCCGTTCCGAACGTGCTAGGAGGTGAATGTGAATTGGTGTGTTTATAACTTGGGAAGTTGCCTCGCATTGGTTGGAAACGAAGCATCCATCGTTCCTGAACCCTGCTTTGCTTTCCCTTTCTGGACTATATGAGAAAAGTAGGAGATAGTAGGAGTGCTCTCTAGACAGACTATTTGATGCAAGTGCCAAAGTGCAAAACTCTTGAGTGGATATACAAATTGTCTTGTAAATGCACTCTAGTTGGACTAGGAAGAGTTTGATGTGAACATTTGACTGGAATTTAAGAACTTGATCTTGCGCCTGCCTGTATTGAGTCCTTATCATACCATAGCATCTCTATTATGTGCAGTAATGTAGTTGAAGAGCATGGACACTCACCAAATTGCAGATCAGCAGCAAGCATGGTTGGCGACTGGTAACCAAAAAAAACTCCTTGGGCCTTGGGGATCAAACCAACTTTTCTATCGCACGGGAATACACATGCCAACTTTCTTCGGCATGAGGATCTTGAAAAATGTGCCCTGTCTCATCTTAGAACTGAGGCTGATCTGCAACGTGTGGTCTCTGTCAGACTCGCCACTTGGCGCGCTGTGGGACGCAGAGTGAACAAATCAATGTTTCACCACCGTCTAGTCTAAAGAGTCCCAGATTCCTTGTCAATTAACATTCTTGCGAGCTTTCCACAACCTTGGGCCTATCCTTGAACCTCAGGTTCCGAGCTTTGAAAGTATAGGTCCAAGTGAGCAGCGACATGCATCCACGCCGCAAACGTTGAGCTCAAGTAAACTCACTATGTAGACCACCTGAATCCATTTCGTTCAATTCCGAAGGTGTACAATGTAATAGTAATATTCATTCCAAATTCTGCCAGCATTGTGAAACCATATACACCGGGGTGAAAGTTGTTGGCGCAACTCAAAAAAAAAATATAGCGGGAACAGCCGCGCCATGTAACTCCTTTTTCTCGCTATTTGGCCGTCATAGATGGCGCAACTGGTCTTTGGATTGCAGAAAATTAAAATTCTGCGGGGTGTCTGTGCGGATACTAGTTTTCCCTATTTCCCAAAAAACGTTTGGGGCCTATAGATGGCCCAATGGCCAAGTTCTGTACATTTGACCTTTGAGCAAAAATGTGTGGCCCGGTACCAATAGTGATTTCCTCATATTTCTTCTTGATTTCCTCTTGCCTCTTGAACTTATTTGTTTCCTTTTGATGTCCTTTTGCGGTGGGGCAATAGATGGAGCGGTCCCAATCTCCGCCATTTTCTGCAAAATAGTGCACAAAATCATGCAGAATCTTCCTGTTTTTTAGCCACGGGGCGCATAGATGGCGCAACACACCTGAATGCCCCTGATACCTAAACCTGGCGCAATTAAAAAAGTCACCTCATCTATTTTCACCCCGGAGTATCTCCAACCACCAACTCTCCAACGCACCATGGCCAGTGAAAGTGACTCGACTGCGTCCAAACTCGCCTGCCATTCATGTCCATGGTATAGCCTGGAAGCATCATCGGCTTGTCTTTCCAATCCCAAATCTTCTGACCTGACGGCCATCGACGGCCATCGGTCCCGCTCGGTCGCCATATGGACCGATGCGTCGGTGGCCGTTGGGGCAGCGAAGTCGGTGGCGTTCGGTGGCGTTTCGATCATGCATTGGAGTTCCCTCCGGGCAAACAGGCAGCTGTAGATCAGCAAGAATTTATTTGAATATCTGTAGGATGGCTACTTGCCAAGCACCGCGAGTGTTGCTGGAAACTGTTCAAACAGCCAAAAGACCAGCACAGTTGATATGGGTTTGTATTATATAAGATAGGGAGACGTCCCAAGGACCTCTGGCATGAAAGACATAGTTCAACGTATTTGTTGTGACCAACCAAGATCTTTGTCCTTGCAGAGTACTTGCATGATGTGACGAGGGCTGGGAAAGAACCAGTTTCTTTCGATCGCAAGGCGATCGATGGCACGTTCGAACCTGTTAGAACCAGTTCGGAAGATGACCGTCCGAATTGGGTCATGCGCCTAAGGGTTGAGTCGATCTCGATCTCCGCAGGTGTTCCATGTGTTGAGGGAAGAACGATGAGATCCACGTGGGTGTTCCGCTCGTATGTCACCGGGGAAAAACTTCCGTCATACGTACTTGGAATGACTTCGGTACCATGGGTCTCCCGATTCATCAGGGCTTGCCAAGCACCAAGGACTCCTCCCGCTGAACTGCGTGTAGACAATTCACGAATATTACTGAATGCTGTCCCACTCAGCTAGGACCTGATACTGCTATTGTAAAGTGCACCTGCATGTGGCTGAGGCTTTAATTATGTCCAAGTATACGTCTACCTTAATGCACTGGTACGTCAGATAGCCATAGCATGCCACTCTTCCAAGTCTCAAAGCCTTTGCAACCATCCCTTCCAGTGGGCCTGCCATCGCCTTGAGCTCCAGCTCCATCGATCCTCGACCACGTCGGACTTCTGTGGCCTCGACGGACCGGTCCGAGTCCGAGTCAGACCGCGGGGACGGAAGGGACTGGTCGACTGGCCCTACAGCGGTCGTTCCTTTTGACAAAAGCGGCCGCGGATGTAGTAGGATGTAGTAGGCACGTGACTCAGCCGCGAAGCGAAGCGGCAAAAAGTCTCGATGGGGAAGCGGGGGGAAAAAGAGGAGGCCCAACTGACCCATCGAACAAACACGCGGCCGCTTTGTCCACTTCTGCTCCCACACGTGAGAAAGGAAACGACTCCATGTGGAGCTGGTGGGTGGATTGGAACTGGGAGGACCTGCCGGCTACTTCGGTTACTTTAGAGAGTGGTCTATTATCCTGCATTGAATTCTGTAGCCTGAGAAGCACCAGCATCATTGGTGAAATCGTTATGTAACTGTCCGCCAATCGTCAATTGGTAGTTGGATTTATTATGTTTAAATATGTTTAAACTGATACTATGTTGGCCTGTTCAGCATTCTACAACGTATGTAATATATGTATATGGTTCTTTCGCTCTACATACGTGCAGGGCCATCTGCTCATCAACTGTAACAACCTTTATACATATCATATATATATATATATACACAGTGGATAGTGACCTCGGTCTGACCTTGTCCTTTGGTCCACCGTCTCAAAATTGCAGAGGCACAACAAAAATCGCAAGTACAAGGACACATCCAAAAATTGTTGAGGGCGTACATCACCTATAGTGGTCCCCAAATAGGTAGAAGTTCGCGCATCCCCACGTAGAACATGTATTGGAAACCGTGCCACTATCTATTCCGGGATCACTATCAAATAACCATTCAAATGACCACAGTACCACAGCGCAAAAGGGATCACAGCGCCGCCGCCACAGGACTCCCGAAAATTCGTGGAGCAGCGAGCCGAGACTGAGGGGTCAGCATGGCCGATGCATGATAAACGCAAACGACCACGAGCTGGGACACACAGAAAACCTGTCTTTCAGGACCCAAAAAGAACATGGTTACAAAAATACCGTCTACAAATGTAGTGTAGTAGTAATACACCGCGTTTCTATGTAACCTGGGGATGCTATGAAATAGTATATAGGTGTTCTCTTTCCAACAGCTGTTGGTTGGCTTCAGCTGGCTCACCACCCCCAGTTGCGAATCTTTGGCTCAACAAAAGAAGGGATTCCAGTTCAAAACACCTTCACAAACTTCTTCCAACCTAGGTCAGGAGTATTTGATACTGGTGGTTGACTCAAAGGTTGACCATATTTGCTTTGACCCACTCACCGACGAGTTAGTCAAAGCGGCCTGGCTTTGCAGTAACAAATTTCCTTCGCTCTCGCAGGTGTCGCAGGCGTCCAAGGGCGCGGAATGCTGGGGAACATCCCTGGTCTCTGCTAGCACTCCCAAAGCGAGGAGCCACCTGAGCCATGCAAAAAGGCGAGGAAAAAGAGAAGAAAACAAAAGAGTGGAGGAGGTTGACAGTGGAATATGTAGTTTGCCCAACCATTGATATTGATAGTGGAATATGTAGGGGATGAATAGAACGAATAGAATCTGTTCACCAGGGAGTACGACCTCCTTAGTGCTTTGCCTTGGTTCTTTATTCACTCGACCAAGAAGCGGGATGTTTCTCATGCTATGACCCTCTCTCCCGTGTTCCGTGGCCTACCGGATTGGACGGTCAAAAAACAGCCGAACAGCCCAGGCTGGGTGTGAGACTGTCAGCTGTCAGCTGAAGATGCCGTGTCTCTTTGGCCAATTCCGGTTGTAGAGCACAGAATTCGGTGGCCTTGATCACTTGGACCACTCGGAGCCAGTCCACTCCACCCCATTCCCCCGAGTTCGGCACCACATGGAGTTCAGCGCAACGAAGTGAGTGGGGTTTCCGCACGTGGTCACGCTGAGGCGTTTTGCGCCAAGAAGGCTACGGGTGGCTACGATGTTTGGTGCAGGCGTTTGGATATCCTCAGGATTCAAGAAGAATGGAAAGGAGATTGCTCCTCAATGTCCCACCTCCCAATACCCTTACCTCCGTAAGAGAACAGAAAATGCATGTGCAACAGGCATTGTTTTGAACAGGAGTTAGCATCTACAATGCAGGACAGGTTGATTTTTTGATGTCTTCCAAAAGCCCTCTTCAAATCTTGGCTCCATCCCTTTGATCTCTGTGACAAATATACCTGAAGGAACAACAAGCAGCCAACCGCCACTCGAGACCATCTGGGACATTGGAATTCAACGAAATCAACAAGTACATAACTACCAATACAAGTTATATTGCTAGAATCTAGAATCCTCTGCGATGGAAGCTCAACACAATGACCATCACAATATCAACACAATGACCCTTTCCTGAGAAAAGCAACATTTAAAATCATTTAAACATGATTCCCTCAGCAACTCAGAAGTCTCATAAACTCTCCACCAATGAAAGCCCCACCACATTGCTTGTGGAGGCATTATACTTTTGCTGAAAGGGTCCGGGCATGGATGCCCTCACTTGGGAAGAAACACATGAATAGAAATAGCCACCTTCTACGGAAGGAACACGCCACTGGAGAAGAACAAACACCCCGATACGACCCAGCAAGGCTCAGAATGCCCATACCCACGAAGGACTTCATGGTGGTCACCTCATCACCGTTCGGTGCGGTGAGTGTCGACACAATTCGGGAAACGACCAAACAAGTGTTTAAGGGAGTGAACTGGAGTGGTGGTAATTTGACCTATAACCTGGACCCAGGTTGCTCAGATCTTCTCAGGACCTACCAGTAATTACGTGGAAACTGTGAGGAATAATTGCTGGCTATCGTGTGAAATCATACCACTTCGCCTTGGTAGATTTGGAAGTGGTGTCAGAAGACTTGATGGATGCTGGAAAATCATCGTTTTTTACCCTACACATCCCCACACCTTTGCGCAAGGTATGGTTAAAAAAAAAAAAAACAGTGTCCTGGATGCATTCTTCGACATGATATTGCCATATATTGCATAAAATTCTATACGGAGAGGATTTGACTGGATCTCCCGTTGGAGTCGCAGCAGCTTCTGATCACCTGGCCGATGGAATCCAAACGGTCCATTCCACCGGGCGACAAAAGCGCTCCCGTTGCCCATGCCACCAGCACCACGTCGGTCGCTGACCTGGGCGGTCAACGGGAGGGGCAGTTCCCAAAGAATCGTCATTTTCTGGAGATGAGGAGAATGCTGGTGGTGACAGTTCGCAGAAAAAACCTCAAAATTCCGATCTGTGTTCCCAGTTTTGATGGAGGACGTTTTTCTCGTAACCTTGGACCTGACGAAAGAACACAAATCCGCTCAAACCGCTCTCTCTGGGGAATCGACCTCATCTACTCCCCAAAGGGATCAAAGAAAGTCTTGGACTGAGTGGCTGGAAGCAAACGCTTCTAGATTGGAGGCCATCGCTATTCAGTTCAAGGCCACTACCTACTATAGTAGCAACAAACTACTAGTAACAAGGTCTTTGGCATGCGAAGGAAAATCATCCACGATCCAAGTTCTGTTTCACCGGGAGAACATGAAACACCGAGGCCGCCTTCTCGCCCCATCTCAGCGCACGACGTTGGGCAAACTGTTGAAGCCCGAGTGCCTCTGGCTGTGAGAGCCCCGGCACCGCTAAATGGTGGCCAAAAGTGACAGCGCCTGCACCTAGTGGTACTACTCCAGGGTCGACCAAAACGCCCCGACGTCCGCTGCGCCGACGTCCGCTGCGCGGACGCCGGCTGCGGTTGCTTCCATGCTTTGCAGCTTTGTGGGTCCTACCTGATCAACTTGTGGTCCCTCCCCATTGGTCCAATGCGCGCGACTGAAGGAAGAAATCACGCTGGTACACTCCCTGAAACAACCATGAAAGTGGAAAACCACCTGTTTGTAGAGGAAATTTGTGATGTTCACCTTCCGTGATCATTTCAGGGAGTGCAGTCTGATTCTCCAATCTCAGGGACGGAAGTGGATAACTTCCATCACGCACTAGGAGTGTTGGGAATTTCTAGTCAGGACACACTGTGTCTTGGGAATGTCATGTTTTGGAATTGTTGATGTGTGACCTTAAATCACTAATTACAAGAAATTGGCCACGCCGAAGAGTTGGAATTTAGAATGAATAGGGCGGACAGTCCAAGAGTTGGCATGTCCTCTGTCGGCATCACCCCACATGCCAACATTCGCACTCATTTTCTGAGCAAGCATTGAAGAACGACACGCGTCTGTCTACTACTCGTATTGTCTAGTAGTAGTAGTAGTAGTAGTAGTAGTAGTAGTAGTAGTAGTAGTAGTAGTAGTAGTAGTGGTAGTGGTAGTACTAGTAGTAGTAGTAGTACTAGTAGTAGTAGTAGTAGTAGTAGTAGTAGTAGTAGTAAGAGTAGTAGTAGCAGCAGCAGTAGCAGTAGTAGTAGCAGTAGCAGGGGTAGTAGTAGTAGTAGTAGTAGTAGCAGTAGTAGTAGTAGTAGGAGTAGGAGTAGGAGTAGGAGCAGTAGTAGGAGCAGTAGCAGGAGGAGGAGTAGTAGTAGTAGTAGTAAGAGTAGTAGTAGTAGTAGTAGTAGTAGTAGCAGCAGCAGTAGCAGTAGTAGTAGCAGTAGCAGGGGTAGTAGTAGTAGTAGGAGGAGTAGCAGTAGCAGTAGCAGTAGCAGTAGCAGTAGCAGTAGCAGGAGGAGTAGTAGTAGTGGTAGTAGTAGTAGTGGTAGCAGTAGTAGTAGCAGTAGTAGCGGTAGTAGAAGTAGTAGTACTAGTAGTAGTAGTAGTAGTAGTAGTAGTAGTAGTAGTAGTAGCTGTTGTTGTAGTAGTCGTCGTGGTAGTAGTAGTAGTAGTAGTAGTAGTAGTACGACTTTCCGCGAGCTTAGTAAGTTAATGTATATCGACTATAATTTGCACGATCAGGCTGCAGTAACAACTTCTACATGCCAAAGAACGTTTGCCGCACAGCAATAGATGACCAACGCTCTTCCTCAAAACCAAAACGGTGTTGGTCCTCCAAACGTAATTTAAATATAGGCGGTTGATTCATATATACCCCCCCTCCATATGGAAATGGTTTACCATCCAGATGGAGGGGTTTAATATCAACGGTCTACATTGGTACCCTGCTGGTTGTTCTTCAACGAACCCACATCCAAAGTAGCCTTTCTTTTCAAGCTGAGCGGCTGAGAGGAGAGGCTGGCTAATTCAAAACCCAAGAAGTCCATGAAACCGATGTTCTCCTGGCTGTTGCACCCCGTGTGGCCGTTGCACCCGATCCCAACCCGATTGGGCCGGACGGGGGCGCGTCCTCACAGGGGTCTTAGCGGAGACACACCGACACTGAGCCGGATCAAAACAGCACCAGTTAAAACAGGTTTAAACATTTTAAACACTACTTCAAAATTCTTTAAAGAAGCCGTACTCACTCATGATGCAACAGTTGCTCCAAAGACCAACAGAAACTGCTCGCTTTTGGTCGAGATCACAAAGGCAAAAGAGTCGGAGCCTGGATTAAGCATTTTTCAGACCAAAAGATGGGTGTGTACAGGCAGGCGGATTGCTAGTTGCTGCTTCAGTCGCTTCGCTGTCCAGGGAAAAAAAAAAACTCGTATACGCAAGACACCCGCCCACTGGTCTTGCCCAGGCCTAAACACTAGTGTCACTCGTGGTCCAACCAAATTGGCACCATTTCGACCCCTCCATCCCTCAGATTGATGAATTCTCCTCATCCCTCCCCTGGGACAAGGAGCACGACGTACGGCGTGTCCGGCCCGTGTGCCCGCGATGCAGGAAGCTCAAACAGGCCAGCAAGCGACCAGGTGCGTCTCTAGGATGAAGCCTTGGCATCACGGCTGGCATTCTTTCTGGGGGTCCGGCTCAAGGTGGTGGTTTCGGATGGCTTCGGGGGTGGGGCGGGGTCATTCTTGATGATTCTCGAACGACACGTATGGGTCATGAAAACATGAAGCCTTTGGACTATGATGCTCAAGTACAGTTGATGTTCCAAGTCTAAACCTCCTGGTCTGCAAGGCTGTTTCCCAAAATCACCCACCGCGATACATGGAACTATAATTGTATATTCAGATGTTAGTTCAAGACTGAAATTGAAATCCAAACCAATTCCTACCAGCCATGAACTTCCGGATCTTGAGATGAACCACTTCAATCAAAGCCTTGCTCCCCAGCCGGTGACGACCGGCATCCCGCCGGTCCTCAGCTTGCCTCCCACAAGACCGACCGGTGAATCCCCTAAAGCCTCCTTTGCCCAAAAGGTCCGAATGGTCCACCCCATCCCATGGACTCCGCTATACCGATGTGGTGTTGATTCCGGTTGTTTTCCGGTGTGGAAGCATCCAACGGGCAGCCGCTCGGGCCTCACCGGTGGTGAAACAGTTTTTCGCGTCGAGAGAAGGCCGGGCAGCGTTGCGTCTCATCATCGAGGCCTGGGATGAGCGGAGTACACGGTGTGTTTTCACGGAAGACACGGGACGACAGCACCTGTGGATAGTAACGGTAGTAAAGTAAGTAAGTGTGTCTAGTCCACAGTGGAGGCTCCTGGGTGGAATGGTTGAGTATGGTTGAGTGGCCTGCAAGTCTTGGCATGAATGGAACTCAAACAGATCGATACAAGAGGATTCTGGGTCTGTGAAGGGCTAAATACATGGTCTACAAATTATCGAGGCATCATAGCTATCTACAATAGGATATGATATGCTGGTGGCATTGGTGCAAAAGGGTTGCTGGTTGGTCATTTACACCGTGTCCACATTCCCAAACAGCGATGGAAACAACTATGCCCAAACCACATCAAGGTGGGTATCAAGTGCCCATCCTGGAACATCAAAACCTGTTTGTTGTCATACCAGAGCTGGTCCTTGCGACGAATACGTTCTCCAGCCTTGTTAGTCAGATTACCTTTGGTAAAGCACCATGCTTCAAACAGTCATTCATTCATGAAAGGTTCCATCACTGTCCAAAAACAAAGAGGTAGATCATTGATACCGGGTCACACTCACGGATGTCACGGCCTTTGCAAGGCTGGGACCAGCTTGAAATTAGTTCAGAACTCTGGTCCCCAATGGCAAAAAGAAAACACGTTGGACTCATGGAGAACAAGCCCCCTGCGCCTGTCATCTGTCACACCCCGTCTGAAAACCCGCTCCAACCGCTGAGACTCGTCCACGAGCGAGCGGCTGTGGAGGTCGATGTCCTCCATGTCGTCCATCACGGCGCCCACCACGGTGGCGCCACCGCCTGGAACGACGCCACCAGGGTGGAGGAAGCGAGGAAGCGAGCCGTGACCCTTCTTTGTGGCCTTTCGGGTGCTTTTCGGGTGGGGGGTGGGTCTGGAAAGGGGGCAGAGGTAGAGAGTGAACAGAGAATATGGGAGATGGATGTAGATGGTGGGTGAAGTTGATTGCGATTTGAGATCTTGGAGAAAAAATCACTGGGTTGTGCAAATGACTTGCAAGCAGGGAAGCACATGTGATTTCCAGGCTATCAGAAGTGGGTCACGCCAGGAGCCTTGGTGGTCAGTGTTCGAAGCAAAGTGCCCATGGATCCCAAATGCTGCGGAACCTGGCCTTCGATATTTTGGGGGTCTATGGTCTTCCTCTTCAGAACCTATTGGCCACACGGAAAACGGCCATGACAGTGCTTGAGGGTGACCTGCCGCCCTCCGACCGCACAGGTCTTTCCCATGGCACATGGACACCACTGGCCCCTTTCCGGCACGGTCCCCACCGTCATCATCCATCATCGCCATGCTGAAGAAGCGGATCCGGGCGTAACCCGGGTGGAAAATCGCCGAGGTGGTTGGAATCAGTCATGCTGATTTGCGAAAGATTGTTGTATGATTAGGTAGAGGAAACTCTTGCTTAAAGTCTTTCTAGGGCTGCTTTGCTAGCAACAGTGGCGGTCGCGCCAGGGAAAGGGACGCCTGGGTTTTTTGATGATCATCCTTCCTGATTCTGCATCTGCCTGCATCTGCAAATGTCAAAACGTCGGTCCTCAGGTCTCTCTCTCTGTTTGTCCGAGTTTGCTACACGTTCGATTCGGCTAGAACATCTGCAATCATGCCATTGGTATCCCATGTCCCATGGTATCCCATGTCCCATGGTATCCCATGTCCCATGGCATCCCATGGCCCACGAATATCTTCCAACTCTCTGTGCACATCAAGGCAGATGCCAAGCAAATTGCCAATCTGGTTGGTGGTTTCACCAGTTCATCTCACTTGAAACATATTGATACAGTATTGGTCAGTGAGTTCAATTATCCAATAAACATATCGGAAACCACCACCTAGCAACGTTCTTTTTCAATAATTGCACCTCGGACTTGAAGCGGTGCTTGGAAGGCTAACGAGCCGCTTTCAGGACATGCTGGCTTCGGCTGACGTGCCTTTTGGTGCAGGTCAAGTGGTCCAACGGGCGCAAGACAAACTGCCCAGGAGTCGACTGAGATCCATCTATGCTGGTAGAATACTGCAAAAAAACATGTGGTTCTTTTAAGAACCCAAGCGTGCCAAGAACATTGGAAGTTCTCCACTTCTTTGGTGGGTTATATACAGTCATAGATTTCTGCACCACTGAAACTGGATGTGGCCGAGGATGGGATGGTGGAGATGAGCAATATATGAATAACTATAGGGTGAGTTCGCCTACCACCGCACAAGGCCTGCATGCTGGAAGCGGATTGTCAAGGAGGGCCTCATCCCGGCACAGGAAATGTGCAATCCGTCCTCAGTGGTCAGCTGATGCATGGTGCGGACGCTCCTGCATGCTCCTTGTTTCATCCCCGGAAGAACTTGGTGTTCAAATGTGTTCAATGGGCAACGCTGCCATCAAAGAATCCCCCAAGATTCCTCATCACTCGCCCAGTCCACGGAGTGGTTGACTTTTTTCGCGCGGTGTCCGGGCGCGACGTTCTCTCGCTGCGTTTGGCAGCTCTCAACGAGTTGAGCCTCCAACTGGAGCGTTGAGGGGTTCACAGAAGGTTGACCAGGCCACGTCTCAGCTGTTCGATCGATCTGGTGACATCTATAGCATTCTATAGCTGTTGTTTTGGACGGAAGATACTTACATGCCCAAACACTACGCAGAAACCATGAATCTAAACACCAACATCCCTCTCCAGGACTCCACTTCTGTATCTGTAGTCAGCTTTGGCAAACTACAACAGGCCGTTCCTGAATGCCAATTTGCTATCGCGACTATCAAGCTTGCGGACACTATGGTCAATCTTCCAAACCGGGAAGCTTCTTTTGGTCAGAGACTCTTGACCTCCATCGTTCAAGATACCATAGACCTAAATTGACAATTGGACGATTTCCCTCGAGTTGTGGACAACGGAGATTGAAGATGGTTCCACAGCGGCGTCTTTTGAGTTCCGAACTGCTCTGATCTCTTCAAAACGTTTCCTGTCACAAAAGCATTGGTGGATAAACCCTTGACAGGGTGTTCTGCCTGGTGATCCCTTGCGGTACAACGTTGGACTTCATTCACTCTTGGCGATCCCAACCCCGTCAACATGTTTGGTTGATCTTGTCTGTATGACCAGAACAATATATGTCTTTCCAAACCCAGAAATTTGTCGCAAGCGTCATCCAAGGATGCACTTGAGACAAATGTCAGTTGATGGTAGTTTGCATTTGCTGCTAAGCATAATCTTCATCCTTTGCACTGGTGGATGGAGAACAAACTGTGGTCTGGTGTTTTTCAGATTTTGTGAATTACATGACCATCCAAAAAAAGCTTCCCTTGCATGAAATCAGTTGAAGCGCAAGGCAATGAGATCCCAAACCAGGTCAAAGATCACCATCCTCAGCTCAAAACAATGCCAACACCAAAAAATTCAGCAAATGAAACGAATGCAGCAAATGAAACCCGACCATGTTTTTCTTGAATGTTCTTACTACACATTGACAACTTGACATTGCCTCTTTGAGGTTGTTCGATCTGTTGTCCACTTCAGGTGAGTGAGGTGCCGTATCATAGTTCTTGAAACTGTAAGGTTTCAACCCTGCCAGCTGTGGATATCCATGAACCTCAAGCAGGTTCTAACACATGGGTCATAAATAACAACGGGACATGTGGACGTCGACCACTTTTGCTTTCGTGTTCTGAACGCCGCAGGTCCGACTCTGTGTTTCAAGCTGGGCCACCGGTTGACAAAGCAAGCCACACCCAAGACTGCGGCCCTCGGCACGAAGCAGTGGACATCAACAAATGGTCCATCTAACTCTGACATGTTTCCTTCATTCATGCACAAATATTGCTCTGTAGGAGGTCCATGAGTCAGGAGGTCCACGACTCCCATCTGCCTACCCCGAGCAAGCCTAGTCCATCTGACCCACCAGTTTTGAAAGCCTTGTGGCGTTTGAAGGGTTCATGTTGGGCCGCCCACATTGCAATGGCCTGTGTAATGTCGACTGTCAACCTATGATTTATCAACTCACCCTGAATAAAGCTAAGCAAATCCCAAAGCAAAAGGATATATACGCCCTAAATAGAGCTAAATGTTTTGGCCACTGGACCTAGATATTCCTTGTTTCTGTGTATTTATATGTATATATGAATTCCTCGATTTCTTTTTTCTTGGTAATACTACCAGTACTTAAAACAGTACTTAAGTCTATTTGAGGTCACTTCGGGGGGCCTAGTGATAAATCAGAGGTGGACTAGCCTCACACGCCTGGCAAAGGCGGGATTTCATTGGTGACTTTCACCCATCAAACCCCAAGTTGCTTCCATCCTGTTATCGGTTGCTCCAAAGCTTGGTCTTTCCACCCAAGCGCTCACCGGTTCGGTACCTGCAACAACACGTGCTGTCAACCCAGTAGAGGAGATTCAAGTCTTTGGGATCCCTCCTCATGAAGAGATATGAAGAGATTTAGTCTTGGTGATCTCTCCTGATTGACCCCCAAATTTAAAACAAATCCCGACCTTCTGATGCCCCGCTTATAAATATAGAAACCTTATTCTACTAGGAGGGGTTTAGCCATCTTTCATACCAGTTGTTTCTTGTGGTGTCTTCGAATTTAGGACACCCGGCTTCAGCCACCTATGACCCTGATCTGCAGTCACCTCATCCCCCCCCCACCGGAAGTAAGCGCGGACCCTTGACGTCATTGAGTGTCCCGGGCAAGGTGAGAAACATGGGATTCTGCATGGTCTCTGACCATGTGGCATGCTTACCTCCGGTCCTTAGGCAGGGAAGCGAGCTTCCGGTCCACGAGAGAAGGTCCACGTGATTCAGAAGCTTTGTCAAGAGAAGAAAATGAGGAAGGGAAGCTTCGGTCTGTTGAGGGTCTTGAAGAATCACAGCAAAGCACAACAACCCCAATCGATCTGGATAAGTAAGAAGGGCATCATGTGTTGCCATTTGGACCAGTTTTTGTTGTGAACTTACTGAATGGTTCACTTCGGCATGGAAATTGTTGTACCACAAACAAGCATCACTCAGTATAGAGGTTTCAGAGATGGAATCATTTCATCTCCTTCTTCAGACTTCTTTGCTAGTAGGTTGGAGGCCATCGCTTCTAGGTTGTAGGCCATCGCTAGTAGGTTGGAGGGCTATTGGGTTGGAGGTCCAATGGTCCAAGCCAGTTGAGCCGAGGAAGGCGGTCGTTGGAAACCCACATCGTCGATGCGGCACGCCGGCACGGCAGCGCACCGACACATCGTCGATGGATATCCGATATCCGAATTCACCCCCGTTTTTGCCGACCGCGGTGCATCCGCGTGTAGATGTACAGGGCCAAGTCGGTGTCCTGCCGCTCTGACTTGGACGCATGCCGCCAGTCAAGCACTGCTAAGAGGAAACGTGGACTAAAATGAGTAAAACTCTTGTGGGTTTGAGGCCTTATGTTTTTGGCCACATCCATGTCAAATGTTGGGTCCATTCAAATCGCTGCAACAGCGAATGATGATCGGTGGTTTAGAAGTTCACCAAGGCCTTGCCAAAAAAGAGTGATCCTCTTTACAAACGGAACCCGGTGAACAGGGCAAATCAATTCGCTTGATGTTATCCTAATCTCCTTGCACTGTGACGACTGTAACAGTGACCATTGACTGTTCATAGAGGACATCCTGTGCCATCGGCATGCGCCACCTCCACCCCAACAAAACATACAATGGCAACAGTATTCCCAATCGCAGGTGTCTGGAACCACCGAAATCCGTAAAAATGTGGCCCGCACATCGCACTGATGTTTGCCCCCAAGCTGTTGTGTTCAGCCGGAATGAGCAGACAGGATGGAGACAGCTATAGTATGCTATAGTCATGGTATATCATTGTTATATATGTAGATTTGGCATGATTTAGTTATCCCTATCTTACTGGGTGGAGTTCGTCCTTCAAACTATACATTTCTTATCATTTCTTGCCAGTCCGCAGATCACTGAATCACTCTCTGCTGTCCAACGGATATGTCTCTCTCAAAACATATGTTTGAGATGGAAAGGAGTAACAGCCATCCCTAAGCCTACCAATTAAGGGGGGTTAACAGCCTGCTGTAAGGGGGTGGGGATTAACAGCCTGCTTAGTGACAACGCCTTCGGTCTGGACGTGACCGGCCTGGACGTGCAACGCCGGTACTGAGAGGTCAGAGACGCTCCGCCCCGCCCGTTAGACGGCTCGCTTTTCGAAAACCAGTTTGAGACCCAAAAACTCAGTCAACATGTCACGAATTCCCAACATCTGACTCGAAGTGTCCAAACCGACCACGGGTTGAAATCCAACCCCTGCGAGACACCGATAAAGCCTCACATCTCAGCACGATTGTTCGCATGTGACCGGAAGAGACTGGAAGCCGCCAGCCGCTCGAGGCGCAACTTGAAACTTGAAACCCACATCGACCATATCGACACTTACGTCTTCATCGATCTTCATCGTCTTCTGTGTTCATGTTTTTTATCATAACTTGTCCATTATTCATCCATCATCTGTCCTTTGGACTCTTTGTGCTCCATCATCTCATCCCTTTTGTGCAGCTGCCCGCCCGTTGTTCCGTCGTTCCGGGCCGCTGCATGCGGATGGCACCCCATGGCACCCCATGGCATGGTCCGTTCGTTTGGTTTGTTTCGGTGGAAGAAATGAGAACTCTCGTATGTCAAGCGGAATGTGAATGAAGCAAGAAGATGGCAACAGCAAATAATAGGTTAACGCAGTGTCCACACACACCACGGCGTGTCCTATAAGTACAGTAGATATAAACGGCGTGTCCATAACGAACAGAAACGTGCAGCCACCGTGTCCTTCTTGTCCGCGAGGGTCATCGGAGTCTGCCCGTTGTGCATCTTGAGCCTGGCGCATCGAACATCGGACCCTCTTCGCGCCGGCGCGGCGACCTGACGGCGACCTGACCGCCCCGGACACTCCGAAGAACGTCCCCTGATTTGGTGGAAAGGTCTTCTGGTTTGCAAAGTAGTCCTCCAAGGGACCAGCTTCCATCCATGTTCCACTTCCATGTTAGTGGGTCTCCAAGGGTCATAGTGACCACCTTAGCAGGGCACTTCTGTATCTGGAGAAGGACTGTTCAGCAGTCCTGTGAAGGAAAGGCCCATGCCCACTGTACACTTAGTTGTCTGGAATCAAGATGTTCCAAGGTTGTTCTCTTTGGTGATGCGAATTGATGCAAAACCGATTTGGTGGATTGGGTTGGTCCCATATCGTGGGCTTCAATCCATTCCAAACAAAACATGACAAACCATCGCCCAATATAATGTATCCATATATATATATATATCCCAATATGATCCAATGGGATTGTACAAACAGCTCCTGTTAGGCTCAAGCTATGATGTTTCAACCAAGTAGGGCCTGCATGTTGTCTCCAATTGGCAAACAGAGCAGGGCCTGCACTGCTTGCACCATTGGAGTTGTTGTGCCCACTTGTGATTCTATAGGAACACACGGACCCTTAAGGCATCTGAGACACAAGTCGCTCTCCACTTGAGCAACGTTTCGCAAACACCTCTTGCAGGTCGACCTGCTGTGCGAACACTGTTGCATCGTTCTCTTCCGTGAGAACTTCCAAGATATGATATAAAAAGACCAGATTCAATCGGCCTGCCTCCTCTTGCTAATTCATCTCTCTTCAAACGGCCACACGAGGTGGACAAGCTGTTGGCTCTGCCAAGGCGTCTCGCCGACTGGCCCACGCAGTCAGTGGACCGGCCAAATGCCGCCAGAAATGGTTGACCTTGTTGGCGACCAATGGCGCCATCCTTCTCCTGATCCTCCTTTTTCTCTTCTAACTACTTGCGCAATGGCCTCCAACCTACTTGCGAAACATGTCGTATATATATAATATATACATACACTCCCTGAAGAATCATGGGCCAACGTGGATGGCATGGCCTCGAAACGATGACATGGCATGGCTCCACGAGGAAATCAATTCTTGGCGGTATTCAGACCAAAAGCCGTCATCACGCAATCCTGCAGCCGACTGGACCAGGTCTTCGAGTACGACTGGTGCACGTCCCAAGAAAGAAGGCAAACAAAAAGCTTGCTCCAGTCCGTCCGGAGCCGGGTTCCAGACCGGCCTGATATTCGAGAAATATCCGCAGCCGGGATTTCGTGGCAGCGTCAAATAGCCATCCCGGACCATCCTCGCCATCCTTCCAGTTGTGCCAACTGACTTACCATCGCACAGACCTGTGGCTCAAAAGACCTTTGAGGACCTTTGTAACTTACCCTTCAAGTCCTGCCGGGGTCATGGGGTGTTCGGACTGTGAATCCTCAAATTCTTAAATCATTAGTTATGACAGTTATGAATCTATGAATGCTGAATAACTCACACTCCCGGCACTCCCTTTAACTCTGATCAAATAGAATCACCTATTTGTGGTCGCAATGGGTGGGGGGACTCTCCAAAACAGCAGGTCAAAACAACAGAGAAACGAACACCGGGAAGCAAATGGATGCCAACCTTTGCAACTGATCTTGCGAGAACTTGCGGCCGCCCCAGGATTGCAAACTCTCAGGATCTATACTTCTTGACTTATGCTTGGAGAAGTCAATCTTAACATCTCCAAGGCCTAGCAGGTCTGTGACGCTCTGAGTCTGTTCAGCATTTGGGTACATGGCTCCCTGGGTCTTCAGAGCCGACCCTGGGAAGCGAGATTGGGGTAGCCAAGTCGCGTGAAGCCAAGTAGCGTGGGAGGAGAGACCTCTGTGGAGTCCTTTCGCTCTATGCGTTGTGTGAAACCATGTGAACCAGGAAGGCTCGGAGTCAGATTTGATGCGAGGTCCTGACAACTCCCTGCTGATCAAGACATTACGGCCCAAAGACGGACGCTGAGACCCGCTGAGAACCCACCGGCCCAACGAGGGGCTGCGTCACCCGTCCACCTCTTTCAGCCCCCCGCCAGCTCGGCGCACCTGGGGTTGGCACCCACGTCCATGAGGCGGGAGACCACACGCCTCGGCACGCGCTCCGCGGCACGCGTGCGTAGCGGACGGACGGACGACGGAAGATTTTTCACCGGATCGATCTGGCAAGGTGGGAAGGAACAGAGGTTGAAAGACCTGAACTAGGACCCTGGTCTGTGGTACATATGGGATGGGGGACCTTAGGGCTGTTCAACCTCTCTTGGTTCCTCATTGGAGCCCGATATGAGGACGAGTGAGAACACTCGATGTGGCCCAATGAGGAAAACTGGATTGGTGCCTGCTTCAGGTTTGGTGGCCACCCGCAACTTGGCCGCAAATTCAAAGTGGCGGAAAGCATTTCTTGAGGCACCAGCCTGGTTGCCCGAGTTGCTTTGATTTGAGCACTGAGATGCACTGAGCACTTCTTCAGATTTGGAGTTTTCGTGACTGCTGAGTGCATCTTTCTCGGGCGAAGCAGACATGTCTTCCGTCTCTCAATCTGGAAAAAAAAAAGAGTTTAGTGCTGTTGCCTCCCTGATAGAATTGCTGGAAACTGCTGCCCCCGCCACAGAAGTGCTTCAATCTGGGAAAATGGAATATATACATTATGGTTTACCTGGTGAGTACAGTACTGAGTGGCCCGCTGCGAGCCTCACAATCCATACGCCAAACACAAGTGGTCTTTCTCTTTCTGCCCAGGGTGGCTGACAGAAAACCTCACGCTGTCCGGTCGAATCATTGCATAATCTTTTGTGGGTACTTTGAATGCAATGTACATCAATGAAGTCCTGGACATTAAGTGGGATAAGGATCAATAGCCTCCGTCCCAAAGCAATGATGAGTGAAAAAAAGCCATGTAATGTGCTATGATGTGCTCTTGTGTTCTGAGAGCACATCCTGATTGGAATCCCAGGGGAACCGAAGGATTGCTCAGTTCGAATGTTCCCCGGGAGTATCTTCCAGAAGCGATGGTTTCATCAAAACGACCACGTCCTGGTGGAGAGACTCTCCCTACTCAAGAAGAGCCAGTTCAAAACCATTCAGATATCTTTAAGGATCGCTGAGGGCTGAGGCTCATGGAATCATACAACATCCCACGCGATGGAAGAGCGCGGCCAGCCAAATCCATGCGAAAAAGGACTCTTTTCACCGGGATCCGAAATGGTTCAAGTCATCCAGACCTCGCTAGGACTTTTGGACTCAAAAAGGAGGTCCTCAGACCTCGCTTGCCGTAAAAGAAGGCTCGGCTGGACTGTTTCAAGGACTGTTGGAAACGCTGAAGAACCCAACTTCGCTTCTCTGAGCATCCCCTGCTGGTGTCCTTGTGCCGCCGCCAGATGCAAAGGGCTACGGCCGCGTTCGTCCTGCGATGGGGACCCTCGGCTCGTTGTGTTTGGGATCGAGACACGGGATAGGGAGAGAAAGGCCTGGAAAAGGCATTTTTTTGTTTTGATTCGAGGTTCTGAATGGTTGAGTCTTGGGGCCAACGGACCGAAGACACCGGAAGCCTGTGCCCACACCTATGGGTGGGCGGCATCAGCTTGTCAAACATCTGGGATGCAGGAGCTTCTTCTTGTAGGCACCCACGAACACGGCTCCCATCCGCTCTGTTCTTCAAGCGGATCCACCTGCAGGTCCACCGACTCATCGAGGAACTCATGGTCGGTCAAATAGGCCACCGCCTCGCTCAAGCATGTGGTCGCAAATGCAAAAAAGGCCGTGGAAAACACCCGAGTCTTCAGGGTCTATCCGGTTTTGGGTCATCCGCGCGTGCCAATGCCGACCAACATCACATCCCATAATACAGGAGTTGAGGCATATGGTTGTTTCCCTATCCCAAGAAACGTATTATAGACAATAGACACTATACCTCTATCATTCGGTTTCCTCAAAGGTGTCGATAGTGTTGTTTGTTGTTTGTTCCCTTGTTTCGCAGGGTTTGGAGGAAGACGGAACATCCGGAGAAGAACTTCCACGAATTGATTTTGGTGGGCCCATCCAATGGTTAGGCCAACACATGTCTGCATGCTGTTTCATACCTACATGATCCTACATGCCTACAGCATGGGGCTACGAGGGCCTTGAGCCTACATGCTTGATTGATCTTGATTGTGTTTTGGCCGGCTCGGACCCCATCGACGCCGCTGTCGCCTCGAAGCGCCCGTTGTGCGCGGCGAGGTGCAAGGCGCTCTGACCTGAGTGAAGTGACGTGGCTAGGGAGCTTGAAATGAATGACCCTGCAGTGCTCTGCAGTCCTTGTGCGGAGAGGTGTGTGCCAGGGAGGATGGTCACCAAAGTTCAAAGGAGCCTCTCCATTGGATGTCCTTAGCCGTCCTTAGCCGACTCATTGCTTCAGCTTGGCTGGAAATGATTCGGCATGAGCAATTCTAAACCCTGTTCAGTCCCAGCTACCGCCAGTTTTAAAGGTTTATGCTTTAAGGCTTTGGAAGTGGTGACGTATCCTTTCGCAACATGTGTCCATCAGACCATGACCAAAAGGCAACCCACACAGAGCGGTCCATGGGGTGACTAGGTTGTTGTATGCCTTCTGTGATGTGCTTTTCCTGTGAAGTCCATCGTGGAAGCCAGTCAAACTCTCCTTCCAGGCCAGACTGTCAAAGCGAGAAGTTAGTTCACTGAGGGTCTGCCAGAACGAACTGTCAAGTAGAGATCATTCAGCAGGATTATCGGTATTGCACTGAACGGGTGCCTTACCGCTTTTGCGGTTTTAGCCAAATGCCTGGAATTCACAACCGCTCAGTACAAAATTAATCATCGCACGTTTTGGCGGTTGCTCACATGCCTGAACCATCATGGCCAACTCCGTGCAACGGAGGAGTGCGGTGTAGTTCCAAATGAACGTGGAACGTGGCCCCCCCTGTGGAAGACTATGAACATCTATGAACTCTGCAAACTGAGCTTGCTCCATTTCGTTGGACAAAGGGTGCACTCATCTGAATGTCAATTGGATCTCAATTCTGCCCTTCGGCACAATCACACAATCAACAACGTCGAATACACCACCTTGTAGAATGTCTCATTCTTTGATAAATTGAAAAGCCTATCCTTTAGTTGAATCATGGGTCTCTGAGGGTCTATGGGTTCCAGTCTCGCGATTGGTGCAAATCCGGCAAGGGGAGAAAAGCTAGTAACAGAAGCAGCGATGCTACTCTTACGACGTATCTGTTGGTCAGCGAGAAGACGTCTTCTATCGCGATGCTACGGATCTAGCGACGTCTTCCCGGCAGCGGATCTAGCGGCGGAACTCAGGGAACTGAAAGGAGTTCAAAGGAACTCATCAAGCAAGGCAAACTCATCAAGCAAGGCTGATACACTTAATTCTAATTGTTTCTAATAGCTTCTTGTTCCTAGTAGTAAGGCCCTTGCTCCTAGTAGCGATGCACTTGTTCCTAGTAGCTAATTACACTTAATTCTACTTAGATTCTATTTATTGTTTCAACTAGCTTCTTGTTACTACTAGTAAGGCACTTGTTACTAGTAGCGATGCACTTGTTCCTAGTAGCTGATATATTGGCTGATATTATTTCAGAGGTGTCAACGACCAATGTGCAACAATGTGCAACAGAGATCGTGCCAGTCCTCCCCACCTCTTCACCCCTCTTGACGCGGACTATCTTTCGCCCGGCCTTTCTTGTTCAAGTGATGCAGATCCGCTTTGGCATCCGTCAGCGCAGCGATCACTGTAGTGCCTAAGGGACGCGGAAGCCGCCAAGCGAGCCGTTTTCGTGATACGTGACATGTCCATACCGCAGATTACTTTATGTAGAAGAAATCTTGAACATCTGGCTGACATCCTCCTTGCCTCAGCATCAGCCCGTTGACTTCCAATCCAGGCACGGGGGGGTGAAAAGTATTGAAAAGCGAGTGCCGAGGAAGCAGAATGGTCGAACCCGCCATTTCAAGGTAACCTGTTTCCTGCACATACGAATTCCAATTCCGCCAGACCAAATTCAATGTCAAACGACTTCCTTCTCCCCAAAGACAGTGTAAGATGAGGCCAGCTTCAGCTACCTACTGTAAATACATACATATATATATATATACATAGTATATTCAGTGTATGTATACATACAGTATATGTAATATATGTGACAGCGGCACCCCACACATGCAAGGAGACCAGAAAACTAAGAGAACCCTGGATCCAAACACGCAGCAAACAGGTGAGGAAACCTTACAATGAGAATGCCAGTCCCATCCTGAACCCCCCAAGAAAAAAAGTATACATTTATACATAAACACAATAATATATACAATTAATTATATATACCTATATCCCCCCCACATAATACATCCACAAAACATATCCCCAATTGTGTCTCATTCATGAATGGACAATGGCGTGACAAGCCTTACTATATAACTCCCTGTGATTCAGAACTATGCTCTTATTGAAGGGCACCCTGGATTCCCATCAGCAACCATCAAACTACAGTGCGCAACAAGCTATTCCTGAGCCTTAACCAACAATCACTAAATCATTCTTATGTTGCATGGGGGGTATCGGGTATCGGTGCTAGGTCCTCCTCTATCGGTTATGAAGGTGTTCTTCACACCTCGTAAGCACAACGCAGCCCGCAGCCCTTTACATATGTCATCTTGCGATAATTTTGTCGGATGCTCATACAAATACAAATACCCAATATAACAATACCCATAGCAGTGCAGTGTGTGATGTGTGATTTGTATGGGTGTGCGTTACACTTTTTTCTTGAAGCTTCTATACCATGGCACTATGCCAACTGTATGTGCTGGTAACCTTCCAATATCTTCCAATCCTGCGAATCAATGCAGCATTTTGAACTCATCTCTTGCATATAATATCATGCCAACTGGTGGTGATGGCCTAGACCCAGAGCAATACTATGTGTATATATAGCAATACCATAGAACAAGCTTGTCGGAAAGTTTCCTATTCAAAACAAAACCATGCAAGTTTCCCGACACACTTGAGGAGCCAAAGAGCTTCACCTTTGATTCAAGAATCAAGAATCTTACAGTAATCTGGGAGGAAGTCAAACAGTTTCGTAGGAGGAAGCGTCAACCGATTGACCAAAAGAACACCAGGTTTCAGCGTGAGCCAACAATCTACAGAATGAAGTCATATGCAGTAAGGTAAGGTTCACATACGTATTGTTTATTTTGGGGGGGAGGTCTATTGAAAAACTTGCTACAGGTACAATACATCTCAAGAGCCTGCTTGCTGTTCATGAACTGTCTCTTACTTATCAATGTGTTCATCACTGAAAACAATCGAGTTGCTTGAAACATGTCTTAAGAACCAAGAACCGTTCTCTGTCTATGGGACTTCTACATTCCCAGGGTCCCCGAATATCGTTCACTATCTCTTCAAGCAAGAAACATCAACATGTTGCAACCCGCTGGACGTCTCTTGGTTCCCGACTGCCAGCAAAGAAGATCGGCGATTGCCCGATCTGGACGAGCGATGAACACATGGGGGTTGGAGCAGTCTGACAATGTGTTAACCCTTAGCGCACGTCCTTCTCACAAATGCGTATAGTATAGATAATTAATTTGATTACGCACATTCGACAGCAAACCCAGCTGTCAACTCGCCAATACTTCCTGCTCGTTGACTGGCCACAAGGAGCTCCGTCGCCCATGCGGGGACCAGCAGGACCACTCGAACCCAGAGCGATGGTTTGGAAGGGGAATGTAACAGGTCGCGAATGGTGTAGAACAAATCATAACACATCAAACTACTATATAAAGGGGGAAACCAACCCAGTGGACACATGGAAACCAACCAACATATTGAAAATTAGTATAAAACAAAATCAATTAAACATAAGAAGCCAACCCAGTGGATAATTCATGATAATCCTTCATACAGGGGTGTCAAATCATGAGGATCAAACGTGTGGGTGTTCATCTGCTGTTTCCACTACATTTACACACAGTAAGCCACGTCGAATCAAGAGACCCTGACCCAGTGAGAGCACAACACCCATTTCAAACCAAATGATGCAGCACCCCTCCCTTCATACTCAAAAACTTGCATCCCATCAACAGGTTAGTTGAAACATGTTGAAACGAGTGGGCGGCTAGTACATGGTCATGAGTCATAACATGTACCAATATGTCATCTTGCCTCACTGCCCAGGCCGCAGGCCATGTTCCAGGCCCAAAACCACCCCTTCCTTCCCTGCGTCCATCGACCGCAGTCCGGAGTCCCAGAACTTGCCTGATCCGGTGCATTGGCATTGGCCTTGTGCATCAAAAGGAGCTGCACCAGTTGAGCTGAATCCTGACGGTGCAGCAGGGAGCCGATGTCGCGTGGGAGACCTCATCTTTGGGGATTTTGAGAGTTGGTTCTGATGGGAAATGGTCTGATGTTGATCTATTGACTTGCCTCGTTAGCACATGACCTGTACAACCTGTACAACCTGTACTGGCCCAAGAAAAGCACCCTCCGGGTCGCCAAGGTCGAAGTCCCGCCCGCTTCCGAAGGGAGGAGACATCGCCTGGTGCACCGCGGTGTGCAGCGGGGACACGCGCTTCGTATCCTGCTGATTCACCTCAGCCCGCACCTGGCGACCGAGGCGATGGCCAGATCGCCAGTGTCACGCACTCGGGGCAGGTGTAGGGATAGGGCCTCGGGTAGCCTTTGCATACGGATGGGACAGGCGGATGGGTCCGCCTATAGACCCTACCTTAGGTCGACACGGTGCCCCTAAACGCGGGACTTCTGTATGACTCCAGGTGATCGACCATCGTACGACCTCTTTGGTGGCTGACCACCGGTCTCGGGTCGTGCTGTGAGGTGCTCCCCAGGTCCAACAAAACTAGTAGCTTCTTGTTACTAGTAGTAATGGCCTCCACCAGCGATGGCCTCCGCCGTCCTTGCATGTCCTTGCTCCGAGCAAAAATCCCAAAGGACTTTGGTGGTGATATCTAGTTGGAGACACACTTCTCTTTGCCACGTGAGAGGAAGAGCATATAGTGTATTATGTCCAGCCACCTTACTTTTGGAGAATCTTCACTAGTTTTTCCTTCCGGGGTGTCCCCTATCCTTTTTGCGACCCGCTGCAGCCCTGTGGGCCCTTTTCGCAAAACACACGTGGTGCCTGCAAGAGCTTTCTGGCTAACCTGGTTTTCAGCAGGTCATCTTGGAGAAGATTTGCCAGGTCAATACAGGTTGGCCCGGGTAAAATGCCAGGGTGCTTCTGTGCGGACGTACTTGCCGAGATGAAGTGAATGAAACCATTAAAAAAGAGAACGGGGGGCAAATGTTTGTGTCTACGAGCCACTCTCTATCTGTTACATATATTGCATGCACACTGTATGTGTCACATGTCCAAGTCCATCATTTCTTGTCGGCGATGAGCCTGACGCAGGTCTGAGAAACGATGCATTCAATACACCAGAAGGATGGGGACATCCCTAGCCAAACCACGGAAGTTCGGCCTGTTGGATTCGACCCAAAGTTCGTGTCTCAAAACTGCGTGTGGGTCGATGTCCTGCTTGTTTCTTGGACAAGTTTTTCTTCCTTTCTTCATGTATCTGTTTTCCTCCAGGTGTGACGTCCGGGTACTGGCACATCTCTGTTCATAGCCCACCGTTTGATGGCACGGTCAGCACGAGCACCCGAATTGTTGGAAAGAAAGAACATACACTGGACGATATACATTGTCATGCTGTTTGTTGACTAAGTGCTGCTTGGTCCCTTGCTTTGTCAGTGCGAGTCCTCGCTGCAACCAAGAGACTTCACGCTGGCATACCTCCTCAGAACAGCATCTGGAGTGCAGGATCTGAAACTGGATCTCCACCGCCAACAATTTCAACACATTTAACACTATACGAACATATAGGTAGGCGATATAGGAATCACGTTCTTAATCGATGTCTTCTACCACGAGCCTAATGATATCAAACGATCCGGAATTTACCATGACCAGCATGGATATTCATGACCAGCTAGCCTTTGCGTGGTGCCCTCCTCAGAACCATTGATTCTTCGTCCGTCTTACCACCATGACCAGCGCGTGTTACGTCCTCGGCGATATGGTCGTCACCAGTCACTGGTGCCATCGAAGTGGTTTGGGCGGGGGTACACCGGCAAAATTCTCAACAGCCAAGTCGCTGACGTGGATTTCAAAGCTGTGAGTGAACCGTTTCCATTTCCATATCCCGTGTCCGTTTCCATATCTCCAACTTCCATCAACTTCCAGACCTGCACAGTCTTCCTTACATTCCGAGGTAAAGCACCCAGCTCTTAGAGCAAGAGTTGAACTGGTAAAAGACATTTGGCATCCTCCACGCGTGGCCCCCAAAAACCCAGCCCTCCAAATACTCCAAATCTACCCAGTTTGCCAAGTAGCGAGGCCAGCATCAGTGGGAAGTGCCCCGTCTCGGAGCATCGGTTGGGGTCCGCGCGCGACTCCAGCAGCAACTCCACCTGCGGAATTCGTCGTTCGTCGTCGCAACTCTACAACCGACGCGGAATTCGTCATCTCACGGCGATGACAGTTGATATGTCAAATGATCCAAATGGATGCAACGGCAATTTTGCGATGACATCAAAGGCCCTCACTAGTCAGGGGGGTCTGGTCTCCCATAGTCTCCCATGGTCTCTCCCTGCGGCTGGTGGTGCTATATACGAGTGTTCCTTACAGTGACGGGGAAGCAGCAGCCCGAAGTGCTTGTGTGTGTGTGCCACCTCCTGTCCCCAAGGAGAACGACAACAGGCTTCTAAACTAGAGTTGACTTTTTAACCCTGTACAGTACCGCAGGGGGGGCAGTGATCCTTTCATCAGACACTGCCTAACAAAGACACTGCTGATCGGATGTGATATTCAGAGAGGACGCTCTCTGAACATACCTGCACAAATTTCAAGATTGAGCTTTGTTTCAACTGTTGTCCAAGCTGTTCACCCCACCTTTCCCGTAGAGCACTAATGAGTCTTTGTTCAAATCATACTGTTGTCGCGGACCTTCCTTCGCCTTTCCGTTCCCTCAGCCCAGGTCTAATTACATGTGAAGGTCTACTTGCAATAACACTGGAGTCTCCAAAATGATTTAGCTCTTGCGCGAGCATGGATCTGTGTTGTGCTGTGTGACCCCTTCGGGGCGCGGTGAGCATGGACCCTTAAGGGGGATTTGTCAGTGATTGATCGTTCTGCATGCACCTCCACCACTTTGCAGCTCCTTTGCCGCAGGGCCTACTGGAAACATTTCCAAGAATGACATGACATGCTGCTAGTGTAATCATGACATGCCGCTAAGTATTCACTTTGATGTGGTCTTTCTTTCTCTCTTGCCGTTTCTCTTCGCTTTCTAGGTTTTCTCTCGTTGCTAGGGGCTTTTTGTGCGTGACTCAGGTCTTTTTCATGTCATGCTGCTAAGTATTCACTGTAAGTTTCACACTGAGTAAATCATGCACGGATATGCACGGTCTTGCTTTCTCTCTTTCTGGGTTTTTTCGTTTCTTTCCAGGTTTTCGTTCGTCGCTAGAGGCTTTTTAGGTGTCAGGTTAACTTTTTCATGTCAAGGGAGCGCCGATTCGGCTAAGTGTGTGTGTGTGTGTGTGTCGCACCCTGGTTCTAAGGGTTTTCCACGTTCTTGCATTTCCACTACAAACACGGCATGTTTCACTCCTTTCACTGACGCAAAGGTTCCTACCGCTCGAACGGTTTTCCAGCAGGGGGCTCACGGGTCTGTTCCTGGCGTGAGCCAACGAAGCTCCAGGTTCAGACTAGGATATCGAAAGAGGACGCTCTTTCGACGTACCTGCAACCTGAACTTTTGACCACGCTGTCTAATTTGCTTTGTTTGATTCCATGGTTCTTCATGCTACCTACCCCCAAACCCTTTGTCCCACCGCAGACATGCAGCCGACGTGCAGCAGCGATGAATGTCCGTTCCTTCAAGTGCGCTTGCAAACATTGTTGAAACAATACCTTTTCACGGACTCTGCCACCCTGCCGTTCCATCGCCATTTTACCTGGGAATTGAGTGTAATTGAAAACCCAAGTTCGAAGTGTGGACCGCTCAGTCTTCCCACATGGGTACTGAGTGTGACCCTCCGAAAGGAGGCGCTGAATTCATACTGGAAATCACCGACCTTCCATTTTTATAACTGCCTTTCCGTTTGTTCAACCTTATTCCTGAATTTACTGATTTTCGAGCC
>CAXAMN010018113.1:82043-166756 GCA_963970005.1 Durusdinium trenchii | reverse complement strand
CCTTCAAGTGCGCTTGCAAACATTGTTGAAACAATACCTTTTCACGGACTCTGCCACCCTGCCGTTCCATCGCCATTTTACCTGGGAATTGAGTGTAACTGAAAACCCAAGTTCGAAGTGTGTGTCACCTCCTGTTCCCAAGGAGAACGACAACAGTCTTGTAAACGAGATCTTGCTTTTTAACCCTGTACAGTACAGTACCGCAGTGGGGCAGTGATCCTTCCATCAGACACTGCCTAGCAAAGACACAGCTGATCGGATGTGATACGTGTGATATTCAGAGAGGACGCTCTCTGAACGTACCTGCACCAATTTTAAGATTGAGCTTTGTTTCAACTGTTGTCCAAGCTGTTCACCCCACTTTTCCTGTAGAGCACTAATGAGTCTTTGTTCAAATCATACTGTTGTCGCGGACCTTCCTTCGCCTTTCCGTTCCCTCAGCCAAGGTCTAATTGCATGTGAAGGTCTACTTGCAATAACACTGGAGTTTCCAAACTGATTTACCTCTTGCGAGCATGGATCTAAGTGCATCGACATCAAATCCGGCACGCTTAGTCTGTTTGAACGAAAGCTGTAACCCCAATCATTCCGACTCTGTTTCTTTGCAGCGGTGAACTCGTAGACACAAGATATCTGGGCAACACGTCACTTGTAATGTAGGATGCTGATTAGGAAGGTCCTCTATAATAAACTACCACCAAAACAAATCTGGGTTCCTGGGAGGATTCCTTTTGTAATTGATTGTAGCGTTAATTTATCTCTTTTCAATTCATAGACTATAGTTATTCATGCTTTCTCAGGTTCTTTGTAAATATTATCAGCAATCCTTTTATACTACTAAGAAGAGTACAAAGAAGGTTCTCTGCGGCTTTGAAGAAGAACTAGATAAACCTACTGTATACTTATCTTATCGTTGCATATCAATACTCTCAGCAAACAAGCCATTGGCTTAGTCGTATTAAGATTGTGTGTTTTATGTTTGATGTTTTTTTGCTGAGGAAAAAGAATTGCACAATTGAGGACCCTTAAAACAAATTGATTATTGAGGACCAGCGGCCTTCCTGGTCTACTTTATACCTTGAGACGGAGCAATCTTTACGGAAGAACTAGAGAAACCTATAACTATCAATATTCTCAGCAAGCCAGTCATTGGCTTAGTTGTATTCACAGGTCTCCGAAACCCTAATTATTTTTCAGATAACAAAAAATGTGATCAAAAAAACATAGTAGAGGAACCTTAAAACATGGAAACAATATAATGCGTTATAGGCCATAGAATATAGAGGATACTTGCACTAATCAGGATCCAAGCCCCAAACCTATCCACTACGATTTTGGCCAAGTAAAGGCTCCTTCTGTCTACTCCACCACAATTCCAATATTCACACTCTGCTTAGGTGGCTCTACTAAGGAGTGATCTCAACGATCTGAGAATTCTTCCACGCGACCACGCTAAGCCATCTTGTACCCCCAAAACGCCGGTCCCTGTGGCATTCACAAGCCTTTGAATCTCGGACCCCATCCTGCACATCATCCACAGTTCGAAACACAAAGACTTTCACTGAGACTGGAATGAGTGACCAGTACAGCCACGCCACTGACCAGGCCACTGACCAGGCCATTTTTTGGTCCCCGTCCAATCGAAAGTAGGTTGGCCTTGGAGAGGTCTTGGTCGAGCTTCATGGCCTTGCGGATCCAAGATCAGGCACCATGGAGGTACCATCCCTAAACAGGCATATTGTTTTCTTTTCTTTTTGGGGGGGAGTAAGCTACTAGCTACTTAAGCTACTACACATGGACGCAGGATAGTTCGCGCTCGCACTCATGATTTGGCTCCAAAATGTTGACTCAAGAAAAGGACAGGTGCACTTAATTTGTTTGGGGTTCCTGACGTTTCATTGGGTTATCAAACGTACTGGTTTAAACGATAATACTCGTTTCCCTTCGTTCACCCACACATCTCACGTTTGCACATCTCAGAGGTACCCATGGCACACCTACACATCACATACCGCTCACATCTATGCATGTGGATGCGCCTCTGGGTCAGCTAGGACCTCCAAACAAACGTGGTGTCATCAGAACGTCCAAACCCAGCGACGTAAATCCGTTAGCGACGAAAATCCCAGGGGTTTGGTGTCGAGTGTCCCTCGGCGACACTCGACACCCGACGCATCCAACCGGCGCCGACGTATCGGTGTGCCTCTTCAATGGCCAGGCACAACAAAGTGCGACGCTCCCCAACATCCTGCGGCAAATGCTGAGTTTGGGGGGTTCTCCAGTTTTGCAGGAACGATGAGGTACTTGGATGTGCGGCTCCATCTATTTCTAGTTGGGGGAAAAACTGGTCTTTCCATGTCTTGACCTCTCACTTTTGACCAGTCGATTGGTGCTCTCCATCTCCAATCCCGGTCCCTCTCCACCATGGCTCGAGACCACAACACCAAGTGTCTTCTTGCCTGAACAATGGACCCACTGGCACCAATGAGTGTGACACCCTTGTTTGATAGTGGCTTGTGGCTTCATGTTTCTTACATGTTTCTTACTTGACAAACGACACACATTCTCGGTTGCCACTGGGCTAGTATAGCCTAGCTTAGTCAAAAGACTACGCGCATGGTGTTCCACATCTCGCCCCTCCACGCGGATCGCTTGGCGCGGGAAACGATCCGGTACGTTCGTCTATCACCTCACTTGTGCCGGTGATGTTGGTTCTACTCAGCATGTCGCGGACGCCGGCAATCAAACTGTTATGCCTTTGGCTCGGCCCATCACGACCTCGGGATTGTATCTCCGCAAACGCAGAGTTGCCACCCTAGAATCAAGAGCACGCACCCACATTTAAGAATAACTTCATTGCAAACCCCCTAGATCCATCTAAATGCAGTCAGAATAAAGGTTCATTTACCGCTTTCATTTCTCCAGAGGTATTTTGGGGAGGTTCCTTGGTAGATCTCTCAAGTCGGTTTCCTTTTCTGGCATTAGCTCCTTTGGGAAGCAGACTAGGTTTCTTGAAGGACATATACAAACTGAAAGGGGATATGTATAGAAATAAGGATGTATGATATGTTTACAATTTTGTGTATAATTAATGATAATAAGGAGGTTTTTTCAAGGATGGCACTTTTCAAGGATGGCACTGGAAGCTAAAGACTTTCCAGAGTTTAAGATCTGATTTTAGGGTCCCCCCCATTCAACACTCACCCGTCTTTTTGAGTAGAGGGCGGGGAGCGCCAGGGAAGAAACAAGGAAGAAAGACCGAAACGAGTTTGCTTCATGAAGAAAGGCCGACTGCAGCCATTCACAACGGAGATGATGCACAGCTCAAATGTTCCGTATCCACATCCACACGGGTGCGGCTATCCAGTTCTTTCTGGGCGAAATCACTGCATGGGTCCGTCCGGAGGTCTGCCTCCCTCCATTACTCCAATACTCCAAGCTCTGCCTCCCTCTCTGTGAGCCTAAGGAGGTTCGTCATAGTCCGGGAAGAGCTGTTTGCAGACACGCAAATCAATATCATCCAATCGAACAGAAACGTCGATGGAATCAATTCTTGGAACATCTTGGAACGGTCGATGCTGACCTTGTCTCGCTCGTTCCGACCTTGGTTTTTGGACCGAAGACATTTGACTGATCTCCGCTGCCCATCTTTTCCACATTCCACTAGCAGGCAAACCCGCCTCTTGGCTCAAGGCATTCAAAGGCTATGTTGATCGCTGGCCGAGCACGATGCACACAACCCTAAAAATTGAGACAGGAGATGCCAAGAGTCTTGAGGCGAGGGGGTCTCAAAACCAAGTCAAAGTTTCCATCCAGTCTACTGTTCCTTATCACCAGAGGTATGGCTGATTTGGGCAGAATAACATCAAAACATGTCAGTCAGATTTGTTCAACTCGGCTTCTTTTTGCCGAAAAAAAACGGTACAAGTCGAGCTTTCCAGTTGGCTTCTCAGGTCTGGATGCTATCCTCTCGTGGTCGGGTCGGATGCCGGTTGGGGTCACATGCGAGGCTCTGCACAGTCGGCACACCAAAACACCGCACCGCTCCTCGAAGGACAAAGCATTCGGATCAATGCCGTGCCTGCACATACAGCACCATGACCCAGTTGCCACTGGGTCATGCCATTAGAATGTGGCTAAGAAGTGTGAAGAACCGTGGATTGAGAGTAGGTACAAGTTGGCCATCCCAGAAGTAGTAAGTAGTTGAGTGGGAATATACAAGTTGGCCAGTATTGGCTAGGCCCACCATGCCAGCTACGATAACTTCCAAGAAGCTCGGAGGGTGTAACTACTGGACCCTCTTATCCTTTTGATATCTTTTTTGGACGGTGGATTCCCCACTGCGGGAATGGAGACGAAAAACTGGTTTAAACTCGTCCATTCCAGCTGATGCTCCTCTTGAGGGTGTCTTAGAAGGATTGTTGAGTTTGTAGACACAATGCCAAAAAAAAAGGGGGACCAAGGAAAGTAACGACCTGGTCGTTACCTTCGTTACCGAAGCACGGACTGGTCGAGTCCCATGTCCCATCGCTTGCTTGCGGTTCGGCCGAGCGGTTCGGAGGTTCGGACGTGTCGCTTGGGTCGGCAGCTGCGGCACTCTGACCAGTGGGGTCGACGGAGCACCCCGAGCGGAGAAGACTTTTGGGAAAACCAGAGTTGAGGGTCCAATTGATGTCACTCCATCCAGTCTTCGTCTCCATGGCGATGGGAAACATGGACTAAAACCGTGCACACACAGAGCACAGTGTCCAACCCCCACCGCGCTTGAGGAGCTTTGCCAAAGACGGCTTTTGTGTTTGGCTTCGTGTGGCCATAGCTTCACTGGCAAACTACAGGCGTTCCCAAGTGTGAAACGCGTAGTGTGGCGGCTGCAATTCCTACTAGTCTCAGCTTTGCTTCAACAAATTCTAGCGAAATGTGCAGGTACTGTGGAATACTGGTAGCTGGCATCGTGGGTTTGTGCGTGTATGTGTTCCTGTTTGTTCCTGTTATATACTTAACATGTGTGGGTTGCATGTTATTCTGCAAGTAGCAGCATCAGGCAGTGATCCAAATCTTCTTCAAAGCTACGGCGGAGGCACAAGTTACACACCTCTGCTTGTTGGTTTAGTAGAACCTCCCATTTGGCTCTGCTGTGGCAAACTGGGCACTTTGAGTGACTGAGGCTGGCTTGGTAGTCAAACTTGTGTTTACTTGGCTCAAAAGCTCTAAGGGCGCTTCATTGCGCTAAACAAAGCTGTGAGATCGGTGTCTGCGTGTGTTCTCTTCAAGAGCATGACAGTGATTCTGATGACAATGTGCCAAACAAGCGCGATTGTATTGCCAATATGTTCATATGTTTATGTTATGTCAATGTTTAGTGCCTTCATGTGTCTTCTTGGTGATGTGATTAAAAGGCAAACATATCCTGTATCCTAAGAAGACTTCTGCAGTCACACTGCTCCATGTTCACTTCACTGACCTACTTGGAGCCACGAAGGAGGACCGAAGCGGACGGATGCATGCCCTGATCCTCATGCGGACGTTATGCACCTAGTCCGTTCGCTAAAATCTTCGGTCAAAGCCCCAAACAACAACCATCCCTCATCATCCAGCCTTGTCCTCCCCCCAGTGTTGCCCCCACCCGGCGGCTCAAGTTGTGCATTTGTGGCCAACTCCACACCGATGTGGCTCTTTTTTCTGTGGGAACGGTCCGCGAAACCCACGGCCCGGCGGATGTGATTGGAGAGTTGTCATGCAGCTGATGGGAGAGTTGGCCAGTCAAGAGTCAACGTCAATCTCTATAGAGATCGATGATCTTTTTGAAAATAGCATACCTAGATGATCCTAGATGATCCTAGATGCACTAGATGGGCACGACCAATAACAACCCAGTTCATGTACGAAGGAGTTCGACCACGCCTTTGAAGCCCAAGCACCCAGGTCATCCCAGCCATGGGAAAGACGGATGACTCCGAAATGGGGCAAAGAACCGACCCCCAAAAATTCCAGATTCTGGGGTTGTCTCCTTGGGAACGCAGCAAAATCTGCTTCTGCTTCTTGGAGTTGGAGGGGCGCAGGTCTCATGCTCCACAACATATGGAAAGAAAACAAAATTCTTGGTCAGGTGTGATCTTCTTTCTGCATCCTGACATCAGAGTCTGATGGTTTCGCTCCAAGCTCAGTGTAGGCTGCTTCAGATCGAACTCTCCATGCTTCGGATCCGCACCTCTTCACATCTCTCAGGGTCTGGACTCTTCGGATCACCAATTGTGGGAGTAGTGTGTTCTTGTCCAAACTCAGCTGCCAAGCTCAGTATCTGGATACCAACCAGTTGGGCACAAATCTTATCTTTGGATACAGATTGGCTGCATGGAGTTTGAGTTTGAACCATCCTTTGGCCAGGACTTGAAGTTAAGATGATCCAAAGGTCCGTGTAAGAATACAACGTGGAACTGGAACAAGTGGAACTATGTGGAACTAGATTTTGCAAACCAATGCAAACAAGTGATTCTTGCAGGTCCATGTTGCTCTGGGGGAGTGGGAGCTGGACGTCATGTCCAGATGCCAGCCGAGAGAGGGAAGCTATGATCCCGGTGCACAAGTGTCCATCTTTCAGACGTCCCTGCGCCTCCAAAAAACACTTGCCTGAATTGGTCAGAATCAGCATCCTTTTTGAGAGCAAGTCCACTGAAGGACTCCTCTTGAAAGTAGTAAAAGGAATTAAATCGTTGGCATTACGAAGACTCTCTGGAACGTCAAAAGGTATTGTGGGAAGCAAGCAATATATAGATCAAAAGAATGTTTGGAGCGAGCAGCTCGCGTCTAAATTCCACCCCATTCAGCACAAATACCATGCATATACAGTGCTCATCCTCTCTTCAGTCTCTGAGTTTTAGCTAGGCCAAAACTGCACCTCCAGTGATGCGGCTTCCGTCGTCGAGCTCATGAAGAAGTTGATGCTGGATGAGCAACAAGGTCTCAAACTGCAACTTTTTGGTGGGCCCGTGTTCGGAATTTCCAACCAAGGGTTGATCTCGAAAAGACTGAGATCCATTGGCCCAAGGATATGTTTGATGTTCCACAGGCGATCTTGAATGGCTTCAATGGTTTGAGGGGGTGTCTATTCCGAAAACCCATAATTAAATAGAATCTATATAATCATAGATAATAGAGGTTTGAATCGAAAATACCGCCTTGGTCGCATCATTACCGCTTGGACGCTGGATCTGATCCTGATTGAACCCTTCTCTCCCTTTGGGGAACGGCCAATTGCTTCAGGCCCCCTGTCTTCCGCGCAGAATCTCTTCCGATGGCAGCGACAAAGCAACAAAAGAGCTGAAATGATAATGATTGTGACAGTTGTTAGTTGTTTGGATATTTGTACCTGCATAGAATGTTGTTAGAGTAATTCAAACAAGCCTTCACTACAGCAACAACAGAACTTTGTCTGATTGGCCTCGATGATATGCATATACACTTCCAACCAATTCCAAGATGTGCATAGATTAGATGTGCTAGTGTTTCCGGGTCAAGAAGCATCCAACAAAAGCCCACTTCTCGAAATTCAGGTCCGACCAGCTCGCAAACCAGCCCAGCCACCACCCGCGAAACTGGCGAATCCGTGCCCTTGCACTTGAGTCAACACTCCATAACTCGATCTCTAGTATAGTGGTTCTCACACAGCCCAGGGTCCTGCTAGGGTGGGGGAGGGAAAGACACAACTCTAATACGCAACACAAAAACTGAAGCAAGGTCTTATGTCTTGTGCTGTTTTGCCACAGGTTGTTCTACCGTCGTACCTACTACTAGGACACGACTTTGGGCCGTCGGCGAGATTCCGCTCGGAGGAAGAGGCGGCACCATTTGAGCAACGAGATTCATTGCGAATTGGATCCCACGGCAACAGGTGTCACAGACTCAGCAAGTCTTGCGAGAAAGAACATTCCAAGATTAAAAGAACATATGTGGAACTGCCAATATAGACCTATGCCTCGTCCAAACGATCACGGTCGAAAAAATGAAAACAATACTACCACAATGGTTGCCACAGGTTGCCGTTCATCGCGTCGCATCCAATTCGGTGCCACGCAGGTGGCTTGCGACATCAATCCTGGCGCGAAGGTCGGTCGGAAGGGCTGGACGGCGCCCACCGAGCTCGGGGTGCCGAACGAACGAAGCCCATGATTTGCTGGATGGGGACTAAACACCACCCCGACATGTGACTGGTGGCATCTGCGGCACTGGAGTACTCATTTATGTATGCTAGATGAAATGATGAAATCTCGATTCTTTTTTGTCGCTTGACGACTTCCCAATGACAATTCGAACGTAGAACACACACGTCATGCCGTGCGAAAAGAACTTCCGGTCGATGCAATTGTATTAACGCGGGTACAATAACAAGCAGGTGGACAATTAAGAAACAAACACCCCCTTTCTTTGGGGGGAACTTCTGGAATTGATGCTTTCTGATTCCAGTGCCCCCAGTCTGCTTTGAGCCAAAAGAAAAGGAATTCAATTGAGGGATCATCATTTCACGAGCTACTCTAGGACTCTAGGACCTTCGAAGGGCTTTCGAAGGAGACCAAAGAATAGATTCTTTAGCTCTCCTACAAGCAACACTCACAACAATGTGTCCCCTTCAACGAAGTCTACAAAGTGTGCGCCGTGTGCAGGTGCTTGTGGTGTTTATTGCAAGTGTTGATGTGGAAGAGCAACAAATGTGTGAAGGCCGTTCTTTCAGTGGGACCCACGTGAAAATATGACATCTTGTGACATGATTTCACAAATGCAAGATGTTTAGAGGCCACAGTAGGGATGTGTGTCTGAGCAGTGATCAGGCATTCTGCCAATCTTGTGTGTTTTGTCTATGAATCACTGATTTGATTGCCACAAAATTTGAACATGGATGCAGCGGGTGGCAGAATCCACCGTCAGTTGCTGGTTGAGCCGGGCAATGAGGTGGCGACGCATAGATCATTGTGAGGTTGTTGCTGGTGATCTGTTCCTCGCATTGCTGGTTTGCTATGCAAGGCGGCCTCATTGCAGTTGTTTGGATCATGCGCATCAGGTTGACAGTGCCATTCGACCTTCAGACTGAGCTTGCTGCACGTGATATGTAACCAGTGTTTGGATCAATGTCTTGACTTGACTTACTCTTGCACGGTCCTTGTGTTTCAAACCGATCGATGCAAAAAACAACACTACCCTACTCCTGCACCATGAAACCATGACGACATGGTTGGTCTTGTTGTGCCCTTGACCGCTTCAGGACGCCTCCTTAGATACCTACGTTGCTTAGCCTTTTTGGGCAGCCACACAGACAGGTGTGAGAAAAGGGACAGGCCTCATGCGCCAGAAAAAAGAGATTGAACTTACCAGAGAGATCCAGACGAAAGACAAATCAGCAATTCAGAAAGCCATCGTCTCAAACAAAAAACAAATATGCTACAAAGTCTGTTCGCATAGAACAAATATGCATGGGAATCCTCATCCAAATCGCATGGACTCTGCAAGGCTCTTAATGCCGCGCCGATCTCTTGATGCCCGCGTGCTGAACTGTGTTTAATCCCATTTGGGGCCGAAAATGAAGTGTTCCCTGCTCGGGCTGAAACAAGAAAGTCTTGCAGGTAAGTATGCCTGAGAGGGTTCCCCTGAAGTCTCTTTGAGATTTGGATTTGCTTGAGGCACCATGCAAAAATAAAACCTTACAGGAAACATATTTAAACAATTTTAAACATCACCCTTAAAGCAAAACATCGTTAAAAACCACGTTTGAGATCCATCCCGAAGAACCTTCCCTCCTCTGGAGGGAGCTTCCCGGCCGTTCCTCTGTGAGCCAGGGATGCGCTAGAGCATCGTAGGGGCTGATCCGTGCCATGGGATCCTCGGTGCCAAGGCAATGCGTTCAGTGCACGACCCCACGACCGGACGCCAATCACACGGGCCCAGTGGTGTTCAGCGATGCGAAAACATGGCGATGGAAGGGACAGCAGCTGGAGCTGATCAGCATGGCCGCATGGCTGATCGGCAGCTTCCACTCGCATATCAAACATCAATCATCGAAGCAACTACTCCCATACGACTGTTGAGAGGCGACTCCAAAACCATCCAACACCCGAAACTTCCGCATCTCACATCACTGGTCTTCAGTCAAACTCGCCTAAACAGTCCTAAGAACCAAAATCCGAGTTCCTCCGGCTTCCTCCAACTCGATGGCTCCGTCCCTCCGGTGGGTCCCGTGGAGACACGACCACCGTCGGCCCTTGGAGGCCGAACCCAGGCCATCATCTGCTCAAGCAAGTCAAGGCCGGACTTCGTGCCACCTCGGCTTCGTGCTCGTGCCCCGAGACGGGAAGAGCCCAGTGCCCGGTGCCCTCGGGGTTCGACCGAGGGAGGTCCGAGGTTTGGGGGGAGGTGTCAACTGGTGGCGAATGTGTGGGCGAATGGGGGTTCAGGACCTGAAGACGACCATCAAATCTTGTCAGCAAGGAGGGTGTCCAAATGAGTTGATGATGTTGATGTGGAATTCTTGCTCTCAACTGGCTCTCAGGATGGAAATTACATATATAGTACGTATTATAGGTTCTCGCAAAGGGGTTCAGTTCCGAAGCAGCAGTGCAAAATGATGATCAGCCAGCACTCCACTTCTATGGTCAGCGAAATGCAGGACAACCACCACCTGAATGCTCTATTAAAACAACGAGAAGCTCCAAAAGGCCGCTACTTGATACTGTGTTCATGTGTGTTTGTTGTTGAAAGACCAAATTCAATGTCAAACGCATCTGAAGCTCTATGCAAGTTCTTCTAGCATCACCCCTTTAGTCTCAGGTTCTTCGCCGGAAACTCTCCCAGGTCTCCCGGCCCCCATCGAGAGGGACACCCGCCGCGTTCCGCAGCACTTGCGCCAAGCCCTTGTGGCAGACGGCATCCGCCTTGGACGGTTTCCACGTTTTCGGGGAATGCCAGAGGGAAGTTGGGTCTGTTTGGCTTTGGGGGGTGTGTGTGGGTGCCTCAAAAAGGGAAGAGTCTTGAAGTCTTGACCAATCGGGTTTGGTCTACGTTGTCTTGTGCCATGGGGGGGATGGGATGGGGCCGTCTGAAAGCATGGTGCGCTTGAGGTACTTGTCACCCTGGAAATGAACTTTGTGGTCCATTGATGTACAGTATACGATTTAGATCGATTTAGCGACGTCTAGGTTGAATCCAGGGTCTTGGCTTTCAAAAGCCCTGGACCTGGAGGTAAGAAAACACATAGTCTCTTTTCTCAGGACGAGGACAATGTCCGGGCTGCTGCGGCAAACCAACACTCTGTGCTAAGAAGAGTCCCCAGCATTCAACACCTAAAGCAAGAGAATAGAATACCTTTGAAGACTTTGTCGAGATCAGTAATGAAGTGTTTTGGAATCGAATAATGACTCTGATCGTGATTGAAAGACCCGACATTATGAGAAATTCTATGAACTGATTCCTCATCATTCCAATCTCACATGTGGGTATCAGAATGGGGATACCCCGGCCAGAACAAATGGATGTTTGGCTTTTACAGTTCCTCAGCGCCGTGGAGATGGGTCGATGTGTCGCCTCTTTTGGGGAGCTCTTCTGATGGTCGTTCCCATCTCTATCATGTTCAATCCACATGTTGCGAATCTGACCCATGTCCCTGCTTCAAGATTTTGGTCCAGGTCCAAGTGACATGTAAGGGGACACCTAGATGTTTATATATTATAATCCTACAGGAAGAAATACTCGGATTCCACGGGTATTTTTGGGGGACTCTCCCGATGTCCATGTCCCACCCGATGTCCATCCCGCCTGACGCAGCAAGATCTTCTCGGGGTCTCGCCCTGGCACCGCGAAGAGGCCAAAGCCTGAGCGCTTCAACGCGGTTCAGGCGACATGAACCTAAGAGGAACACAAGCACCCGCAAGCACCCTGTCCCCCAAAAAAAAGAGACCCAGAACCACTTGTCCCAATAGGATCTGTAGTGTCTATACTATAGCATCTATGGCCTTATGCTTTGCCAAGTGCTTGGTACCTGAATTCCACGGCGAACTACAATAACTACAACTCCATCGAAACAAACACCGACTCAAACATATTATATACAAAACACTCCTCGAAACCAGCCTTTTTGCCGTTAGGTCGCAAGGGTCGACCCACCCCCCCCGGCGTGCGCTGAGCATTCAAGCCGGCAGGGGTGCGCTGGTCCGAAGCAACTCTGCACCTGACCGTCGGGGAGATCGTCGGGACTCGGGCGACGTGGGGAGATCGTCGCCGACGTGGGCGAACGTCCGACGTGTCGAAACATGATATAACATTCCCACAGGAAGAACAGAAATATAACCTGGAATCTCGTATTTTAGAATACTTTAGATGTCGAACTGTAAAATCAGTATCAGGAAGTACTACGGTAGATGGACCAAATATTCAAACCCCTCAATCGATGACTGTCACCAACCCCCGACCCCCAAAGGTCAATGTTGAACACGACTTCATTGAATTCGTGTTGCCAGGGTTTGATTTGTTTCGTCCATTTGCCGAAAGACTCTGGCACGCTCACTAACTTTGAGTTTTGGGGTGGAAGGGGTCCAAGCGGTTTTGAAGGGTTTGAATATTTCGTCCATCTACGGTAGGAAGAATTAGTTATTAAATGTAATTAAATTATAGTAAGTTCTTCTTGCAGTTCACCGGGTCAGTGGGTTTCGGACTTGGAGGATGAACCTGGAAGGTCCCATATTCCTGTTGAAGGACACCAAGCCAAGGGTTCACCTGCAGCCAGCTGGCTTCGGCTCGCTTTTGGTGCTTGAATCACTGCGGCCTCCAGCCATTGAGAGACTCACAGCAGCCAGTAGACTCAGTAGACCAAATGCCAAAAAGAGAAATCGTTCAAACCGACTAGAAATCGTATCACGTGGCTCATACCCTCACAACTCTTGGCTCGGCCTTCCCAAGCGGTGGTTTATGGGGTGTTGCCCAAAATTGTATTTGGGATTTGAGGTCGTATATAATATTGTTCACTGTCAATCTTGAACAGCTTGGATAGAGCATGAGGCTGTTTTTTCGCCGCGTACAAACCCACTGACTCGTGACGAGAGCGTTGGCAGCACCTGCTACTTCACTCTTGACTCACCTGCCAGCCACCAATGCAGATGGACCCCACCTCTAGCTGAATTCAGATCTTTCCACCTCACCATGCGCGTCTCTCTTGCAAACGTTCCACAACGGCCGCCAGCGACCACTCGCTTTCCGCTGGGGCGCTTGTAGGAGAGCCACAACGGAGTGCCGAGACTCATCTCCAGCACAATGGATCCCAAGGACCACCTGGTGGACACGGTGCTGAACACGTGAAGAGCACTGAGGAGAGAGCCACGAGGCTCTGAGGTTTTGATGCACTGCATACATGTCTTGAGAAAGACCATTGAAGAGGATAGTACATAGTGAATATACTATATAAATAGTCTATACAGTGCTTTTGTCAAGGTGCTATACATTCTACGCACTATTCTACGCTGCTTGATGCCTCCAAATTCCAGCAACACCGCATCGGGTATCGTCTCCACCATGACCCACCGGGGTGCCCTGACATGTCGAAGGACCAGGGCTGGGACCTCGGTCACAGCCGTGGAGGTGAGCGTTGAGAGATTTTCAACCACCACGGTGATCCAGTTGGGCCTCTTGTTTCGCCCTAGTTGGGCATCTGAGGGATAGAAGTCCTCTGCAGTTGGCTTCGGAATGAAGTCCAACACACTGATAGATGGTGACTCACCCTGGTCACGAGTCTTATGTCTTTTAGAGGGCAAAGTCTCTATTGGGGCACTCCCAAGATACCATATGGGCATGGTCCCGGCTCACAAACCTGTGTACTTGGCAGACCAAAAGTGTCTTGGCTACAGTAGATGAAAAGAAAGGATTGTTGAGGACCAACATATATAACTATGTTTGGTGGCTTGCTTGGAGGCTCTGTTGTTGAGTCTCAACCCACAGCATGGAAGTGCGCTTGGACAAAGACTGGTGCGCGTAGAGCCAAGTCTCACCAGCATCGCCAGCTCACCTACTACCAGACCGGCAAGATCCGCTCAAGAATCTTGAACAAATCAACATCCCACAACCCGTCTTGATAAGTGAAACCCCCCCCCAATTGATCCATCTGAGCTTGACCCTCCAAGAGTCTACCAGCCCCTTTCCGTGGCCTAGCAAACCCGTGGCCCGCTCTGGCCGCCGGTCCCACGCGCCGGGGAGCTTTTGGTTCAAGGAATCCACGTCCGCTTTGGGCGTGGAACTCGTCTTCGTCGAGGACGGCGGCCCGGTGCCTGGCGGCCGGAGGGCCCAGTGCGTCGGTGCGTTGGACTGGGGGTTGGAGGAGTTGGTTGGACTGCGTCTTTTGGGGACCAAATGGTTCATCTCCGGCATGTAGAGCACAGGTCTTTTCACGATTCTACCAGTGGGATGATACATGTTTATCAACAAAGTCTCTTCAGTCTCTTCTGTAAGTGCAGTTTGATCCCTTCATCACCACCAGGCCACTGCAAACCAGGGCTGGCAGCCAGCACTTGTGGTGAAGCCTTTTGAAAGACCATGAAAGACCTGAACACCTGGGCAATGTATCCACACCGGTAACTGAAAAAGGGCAGGTCTCGAAAAAGAAGGGCAATGCGCCTGTGAGCCGGGCCGCCAGACTGCTTCGGCCACCTGAGCTTCCGAGTCTCCACTGACGGTCCCCCGTAGGCTCCAGTGGATCAAGCAGGACGGTAGGCTCAATCCCTGTGACCCCCTCTCCAATCATGGAAGTGGACAATCCGCTGTTTTGTTCAGGCGTATGGTAGGCACTGCGCCTCAAGCCCTTCGCGGGGAGCGTCACATCCATGCATGGATGTGCGGATTGAGCCATGACACTGTCCACGTCGATATGCTCCAGACATGGGATGATCATAGCAGAGGCAGAGATCAACCTTGGAATGGGTTCGACTTTCTTTTTAGTGGTCGAATCTCCCAGGTTGCCAGAAGCCTGTCAAGAGATGAATGAAGCATTTTCCTTGGAGGAAAGGCCTGATTTACCAGAGTGTGCTTGGGAGTTCTTGAAGCCCGGCTGGTATCTTCACTTGGAGTGCCTTTTTGCGTTGTCGAGTTTTTGGATTTTATGGAAATCGACTCACTCAACGCTTTTTCAAGCGGGTCTACGGAGGTTCCCAACATTGGTTGTTACCGATAATTGCGCTCTAACTGTTTGAAGATTAGTGGCCAAGAGGCGCTTACATATCGATCGACATCGGCCTGATTAAGGACTAGGTCATTTGGATATCTTGTCATAGTGATGCTCCTTCCACTTCGCTTTGGTCTTGCGCTGCATATGACCCAGTCACCGTGCGACGCTGAGGTGTACAGACTTGAAGCTCTGTAAGCCTCCCATTTGGGCGTCTGGTAGCAGTTCATTTGGCATTGGCAGGTTCTCACTTATATATTTCGGCTTGATCCAAATGAATCTGGCTTGTTTTGCAGGTTCCACTTGTCATTGAGTGACTGAAACCTCTTTGATACTGTGTGAAACCTTTCGTGTTGCATCATGTTGACATTGTCATTTCCCCTTACTCACCGGCGTCAGCCAAGGGAAGTTAACGGAGCGGTACCCAGCCCGTGCGTATTGTGTAGAGGAAACATCGTCTTTCCATGAGTCATTTTCCACTTCCATGATTGTTCCAGAAAAGGCTAAGGCTTTTGGAGTACGGAATGATTTGGGCAATGAGACAGAACTTTTTGTCGCTCTTCTCGGCCCCGTCGCCTGCCCGGAATTCCTTCGGGCTCCCGTGCGCGTGGGCCAAGTGGAGAGATTTCCTGTAGCTCCCCCACCTCACCCAAGCGGCCACGTGAACCACACGGTTTTTTCTGGGAGACCAACCAAAGTGACCAGATCCTGTCTTGGCAGCTTTTCTCAGGGGAGAGATCGATTTCCTACACACCCAGTTGTTGACGGGCAAAATGGAGGGATCTGACAGCAGTTGTTCCTCTGATGTAGGGATCTGATTGATCGCCTGATGAGGAAACCATCTGTCTCATTCTCTATTGAACGTGCTCGCTTACCCGGCGCACGCTTTGGTTTGGAAAAGTTCCATCGAAGACTCCCAGTCGAGGGCAGTTCACTAAGAAGTCTTTTTTGGCGCCCTTCAGTTGTATGACAGTTGTATGATCTGCTGAATCATCTGTCCGTCAGGTGCTCTTGCTTGAAGACCAGCTGCCGTACAGGTTGAACATGCAGAGAACGGCAAGACACCCGCTTTTGGATACGCCAGTTTGGTACCCGGTACGGCCCGGATCACCCAGAGTTGAAGAACAAACCAAAAGAACATGCCCCACCCACCCAAACTCCACGGGCATAGAAGATATAAAAAGCATTGAAATATCACTGTCCAGAGAACCTGCTGGGGTTGGGCCCCCCATTTTCTGGCGCAGAAAGGGCGGGACATGGAATTGAGCACTGGAGAATGCGTGGACATCCAGCTAGAAAATGGTGCGCTACAGATTCTACGGATTGCTTGGAAACATGAAATTGGAGATCAAAAAACAGCCACTAGAAAATGACTGACATAACCTCCTTCAGAAAATCAAAAAATATACCTTGAGGGTCATGCGTTCCATTTACTAGTGGGCTCATTGGATCAATAAAATAATATGTTATTTGAAGGTTGGGGCCCTAAGATTTCTAGTAAATCTGGGTGGGGTTGGGTCCACCGATTCTCCAGTGAATTAGCTTGACCTCTCAAACACAATAGTCTCAGCAGAGTGGTCTTATCGTATCCCCCACAAAGTATCGCAATGTTTTTTCCTGTTCATGATGAAGTTCATGACCCGCCGCACTGCCTTCAACATGTATCATAGAACCTCTGAAGAAAATGGGTAGTTATGGAATGCATCTTTTTGAAGCGATAATCACATGTGTGGCTTTCAAAAGAAATGCCAGACTAGGTTACAAGAAAAATATATAGGCTCAAGGCCTCCCACTTCCTAGTGAAAATGCACACGGGTATATTAAAATGCCTTTCAAACCAAGAACATTGCACTCTTTCTCTGCTGGACCCTCCACCACATGCCTCCATTGCGACCCGCACAAACTTCCAAGCCCTGGCACGATGAGCTGAGCAAGCGGGAGACGGATGTAGATAAAGACGTGACAACCGCATGATCGTTGCAAAAGCAGATGAAAACACACATTACATCGCATTACATTATACATTAACATTACTTTACTTTACATTACATTACATCACATTCCTGGGTGGCTTGGGAGTCCCTTCACTTCCACACGATGCCCATCTGAATCCATCTCGGATGCTCTTTTGGCCGACGGCCACCATTCCCGGCCGCCATCCCTTGGATCTGTTGGCCTCGTGGGGCATGTACTCAGGCGTGGCCACCGTCAAGCTCTCGGGGGTCTCAAACGAGAAGGCGCTGCCCAAGTCGATGAATCGAACCTGAAGGCGATTCATCGAACGGTTTGCAGGGGAGGGGGATAGTGTGAGATGGTAGACACTTTGTGAGTCTCTGATGGGCAGGTCGCAGACCTCGTTTTGAGACAGACGAATCTGACTCAAGTTAGGCCTTTTTGGGGGGTGGTAAGGAGGTTACAGCAAAAGAATGCAGACTGATTGGATTTGTGGCCATTAACAACTCAACCGTGTGTCAGCCATCCAAAACTCCTTGCTTGTAAACATGTCGCCAGCAAACAGCTGGGCGATACGGAGATGAAATCCAATGTGGCTTACTTAACCGAACCCATCTTCTCCCCTTGCAGCCCACCTGGCAATGCATTCACCGCGATTAGCAATACGACCCGTACAACAAAGAACCACTGTGCTCCAAGCCCGGATGCCGCCCGTCTCGTCTTGGTCGACCAGGATGTTGTCCTGCGGAGCATGTAAGCCTTTTGGGGAGACCACTGCAGGAAAGGCTCCCGGGTTGGCCCAAACCAAGCTGATCCAGGGCCATTGCTATTTGTTGCAGAGTTGAGTGGATGTCCTGACCGAGGATGCTGCTCATCCTGACAGATTCCGTGGACACTGTGGCCCGTCTCATCTTGGCCCGAGACCCGAGAAAGGCCGGGCTTTCAAGTGATACATCTTCACGACGAAAAGAAAGTCGCAATACCAAAGTCCCACTCCATTAGCTCATGTGGTTGCAACAGCTTAGCACGGCTTCTTCTTGGAAAGAGATATACAATTATGAAGCACCATAAAGCTGTAGACTATTGTTTGATTTTATTTGCTGATTAGGTATACGAGTTTGATATTATGTATAAAGTTCGCTGGGTGTGTAGCTCCCGATCAAGTCCAGAAAACTGCTGTTGGACACCTCGGGCGGCCAAGTAAAAACCGCCAATCCTTCAGCTATGGCCAAGTTGATCTTGGTAAGAGATACAAACTTCAAGTTGAAGATCAAACAGTCCCTCGAGCATTAGCATTTCTCAAGCTGGCCTCTACCGGCCCATCTTCTACCGCATTCCACAAACGCACATCCGACCGGTCGAAGCAGCTGCCCGGTGTCGTTGTCCGCTCCGGCTTGATGTCGGAGTGCACCACCCGGTGGTCCGCGAACAAGCAGAGCGCGGACAGGAGCTGGCGCAAGACGGCCTGCCGCTGATAGTGGTGTGGCCAAAGAAGAAGAAAAGCAACGTTGGACAAAGCCAGCAACCCTCGGGCTCTGTCAAGCGTACATTTGGGGAAAAATATGGAATGAATTTGGGAAAGAACATGGACTTTAGAATGGTTACATGCTGCAAGCCCCTAGCGGCCCTAGCGGCCGGGAGCTAACACCTCCAAAAAGAAAGGACACCAGTTCTAGCACCACTGCACCGGTGGACCTAATGGACCTTGGATGACCTTGTCGCGCCCCCCGCGGTCAAGCTGGCCCAGCCTTCAACGCTCGGACGTCCCGCTTCATCTGCTCCAAGAGTGGCAGGTGAAGGACCCGGTAGAGCCGCTCTCCGCGGTGAAACTCCCCTTTGATCTCGTACGCCTCGGCATCGAGGAGGTCATTACTTGATTCCGGCGTGACGGGTCAGCTGGCTGTGGACACGCCAGTCCGGGGTGTCTGGTCAGGCAAGTGTGACTGTGTGAACTGTTGGGTGAGCGATCAGGTTTATGGGAAGGTCCAGCAGGGGAGGGTCTTCTTCTTTGCACACATTCACAGAACTGGAAAGATCACATGTCACCCTTCAGAACAACGACATGTGTCTACTGATGTCTACCACGTCGGGCTTTGTACCCTCAAGATTTCAGTGCGCTCACCGAGCGGAAAAAACAGAGTGTCTGAAATCCCACCTTTCGCGCCATCACCGTCATATTACATTCTTATTGTTACTACTAGCAAGGCACTTGTTCCTAGTAGCTTCTTGTTCCTACTAGTAAGGCACTTGTTACTAGAAGCGATGCACTTGCTCCTAGAAGCAATTGTAACAGCGTCATGAAGAAATCATGCATGATTGGAACCCCCCCAAAACACTGCACATGGTCGGCGTCTCCAAAGTAATTAGGAAATTATTGCATGATGCCCAGCACCTCTCTCTCAATCATAAGCTTCATAAGACTGGCTCCCCGGGCAAGATAGGGTGTCGGGTGCCTTCGAAAGAAGTCATCCCGGTTCCCCTGTTACCTCGTTGCCGTGCGTCATCCCGGTTGCCGGGCTCACTGAGCGCCGCACCATTTTGGTCAGCGAGGTCCCCCCAAACTCCTCGCACGGTCCCGTTCCGATTTCGACGGAAGGTATGCGGCTGCCATCACCGCAAGGAATCCTCACTTTCGGGGTGGGGCCTGTTGAACGAAATCCTGCTATACCTTTGTGGGAGGACAAACAGGCACGGCCTGGTGGCTCAATGCTACAAGGGAAACGCATCTAAAGGGTCCAACAGTATAATTGTGCGGTGGCTCGAAACTAACTACCGTGGAGTCCTGTGAAAAAGAATATGATTATGTAAAACAGGAAACTAGACTCTCATTCCGGTGTTGAGTAAAATGCTTGAGACTCTTGCTTCGGATAAAACTGTTTGATACTGGGCTAAGTACGATCGGTAAGTGTGCTAAGAAAATACTTAGACTCAATTTTGGTGAGTAAACATAAAGTAAACAAAAATGTGAAACACAACATCGTGTATAGATGGTTTGGTGACTGTGCAGCAAAGCTGCGAAGTAACCAGCTGCACGCACGCACACGCAGATGCGTAGAAAGAAACAACTACAATGAAAACATAAGTAAATGGCATGAAACTGGACTTGAGGAGACGTTGCATGCATGAAACAGGGCCAGGTTCTTTTTCTCTACGGGGGTTTCAGTCTGAAAACCATGAGGTTACCTTTGCGGACCTAACCGTTGAAAAACCATCAAAACCTTAAGGTTCGGGAACCTGCACAGTTTCTCAAGCGTTTTCTGCACATAGTGTGGATTTCTGAGTGGGCAGGAGATAGACTTTTAAAATATTGGATGATGTTTCGGGATAATGTTTCTTTCAATTCAAGACCAATAAAAGTAAGAAATAAGTTGTTTGCAAATGATAGGACTTGGCCTCCAAGGTTCGAAATGGGGCAGAACTTACTATACTCAATCATGTGTCTATTTTAAAAGGTTCCGCCAACAGTGGCATAAAGCGAGGCACAACCTTTCGGGCCTTGCTCAGACCTGTCTACGGCTTCTTAAAACAAAATTGGTCTGGGAGAAGATGTCTGAAAGCAAAATCGGTCTTTGGGAGGCTTCTTAAAGCAAAATTGGTCTACGGGAGGCTTCTTAAAGTTTAAAGCAAAATGGGTATGGCGGAAGATGTCTCAAAGCGGCCTAGCAAGCCTAAAGTAGTCAAGGTGGGATATGGCTATGGTTCAAAACCACCTTGGTTGACCTACCAGGAAGGTCAAGCTTCATGGCGGACCAAGGTTCCACGGGTTGACCAACCCCAAATATCTTCATGTTTCATATATATATATACCATACATACCATATATATACAGTATACATGATATACTCCTTTCTCACGGTCTTCTAATGTCCCCCGGTCGTGGTGTTTCGAGGGATCGTGCTGATGACGGGCCCCACACCACTGTGCAACGCACGAATGGTCAAATCCATGGTTGGACTTAAGAGGCCCACAACAGCTTAAGAAAAGAAGATTGTATACATATATAAACTGATTCCCAAGAAACACCATATTCCCTCTTCACGCAAAATGCTTCGGAGAACCTGTCCTATATAAAAAAAAAGAAAACAACCTTGCCCCCAATATCAATGCATTTTCAAGCCCACGAGTTCCGGCCTGCGAAAACTTCCACTCCGTTTTTGGTCCCCCTCCACCTCTCTCCCCGGCCACGTCTCCGATCCGGTCGTCTCGGAAGCGACACATCGCAGCCCGCCACGGTCCATGACGAGCCAAATGTCGCGCTTCGTCTCGACGTAGTCCAACAGCTTGGCCACATGCGCAATGCCTGTGAAGCGGTGCAGGAGGGCGGAGGGTCACAGAAGCACTTACATCATGGGCGGCGTGGGTGGTTCTCTTTTTTCAGAAGGACACACCGGGCGAAAGGGACAAGTTTATGCAAAAATATGTCACATCTGTAAGAGCGCCAGATTGAGGCCCAATGAAATAAATTGATCGACATGACAATCACTTGTTCTTGGAGACAGCAAACATACCACCTCTTGTGGAAGAAGGAACCACTTCGAAGATGGAACAGTCTCTAGAATGTCGAATCTACAGGGAGACCGCTGAGTTCGATTGCTGGCTCGCCTGGCTGTGGGTCAAAACCCGGGCACCCTGGTCGACCAGTGAAAATGAACAAATACCTTGTGTAAGGGATGTCAACCTTCCAATGTTTGGTGGGAGGTTTTGACTGCCAGCCAGGAGGGTCCCCCCCATCCGGTGGCCGGACCCGCCTGGGCACTTCTTGGGCGAAACTTTGGGCTCACCACCCGTCTGGCGGGAGGCCAGATGCCGGGTGCGTTTGGTGACGGAGATTTCCGCAAACCAGGAAGATTTACAAAGGCAGAACATGCCAAAACTCCCAACCTGGTGAAGGGAGGTCGTAGGAGGAGGCGAGTTTTCCATGGTTTTGGCATGAACCGCAGTAAAACCCACACCCTCAGAAAACGACGACATGTTTGAAAGCAAGAGTCCCGGGCTGGATGTTTCAAGTGTGTCGGGCCAGCATTCACACACTCCCTGTCCTTGAGGTTCAAAAACACACAGAAAAGAACTGAGCACCACTTTACCAGTCTAAATAGAATATATTCCCTGGTCAAAGTGAGCCTTGTTTCTTGTTCTATATTGCTACTCCCTACTCTCCTCCAAAAACTAAGATGTTTATATTCGGGGTTGCAACGCTTTCAAAAGCTCCCCCGGCAGAGAGAAAAGTTAAGGTCTCCCCGGTCTCCCCTCCAACAAAAACCAATTTGCGAAAGGTCGGCCATGCTTTGATGGCATGCTTTTGTCATGTTCTTCCGCCAAAAAAGGTCCGTAGGAGTCTTAGTAGCGCCCACGGTCTACGAGGGAGGCACTTCGGGTCTTTTTCACACAGACTGCCCCCGTTCACAGGCCAGTCTGTAGCCCCCAGGGCTTTTCGGTTTCAAGTTCTCACTGGCTCATGGTGTCATTCATAGTGAATCCACATCGAATTCGGCCAAGCAATCCCGTTTCGCAGTCAGTTCCTTCAAGCGAATCACCTGCTTCCGGAGATGAGCTCAACAGCTTCCCAGGTACGAAACCAATGTGCTCAGGGACCTGGAAGTTCCACCAACACACACTGACTGCCGGCTGCTGGCGGTGCATGTCCGAACCAGCAGGGGGAATGGGGTTGAACAAGTTGCCGCCAGAAGGCCCAGAACAGGAGGAACCCCAGTTTGGAAGCTCCACATAGAAAGTAGAGCGCCTTCATGTTTTTTGTAACTAAATATAAACGTGGTACCAAATCACTTGCCACCTTGAAATCCCCAAAACCTCCAGTTCCTGGAGATTGGCCCGAGCGACGTGAAAGAAGTAGGAGCCGAAGAGGATCTCCTTTCGAGCCGCCTGGGATCTGTTGCAGTACGTGTCGCCGGAGGCGGGTACCGACCGTTCCGTTGTTCACGGTCCAGATGAGAAGGAGTATCCTCTGAATGCGTTTTTTCCATTGCAGACGCTCAAGCGTTGAAGACAGCTCCAAATTACAAGTGCTTTCAAGATGTGCCCAGTTGGATGCTGATAGATCTATTTTTCTTTGTTGGGGGGTTAAGTTACAGTACATATTTATAGAGAGAGAGATATGAAGAAAGACATGTCGAAGTGTCTAGACCAGCTAGATGTCGGTTGGAGCAACCGTCGCATGGGGGGTTCCCAGATATCGGGTGTTCGCCGCTATCCAGTGTTTCCCGTCTCCAGTGAAACACTGGCCTGCCCTGTACGGGTGGGGATTGCAGAGCAAGACTCTCGATTTCAGGTACCCTTCGACTCATCCAGATTGACCATTGGGACCATTGGACCCGAACGCATGATGATTGGCCCTTACAATTAGGCTGGTGTCCACTTCCATCTTAGTCAATCAGAGCGTATACCTCATATATACCTGGGACGTTCTTGGTTCTTGATCAGACTTGTCATTCAGAACCGCTCAAATCGATGAGTTCATCTGCGGCCTGGCTGCGATCCGGCAACTTAACTTGTACTTGAATTTGTATTTAACAAGAATACTTGATGAACACGGATTTCAAGATCACATCAGGTTGACTCATCTCTTTTCACAAGAATCTGGGACATCACGCCCGGGCCCTGCCCTGCCATTCGCCCTGCCCCGCACACAAATCACGCGTCGCACGCGTCGCCACGTCGGACGGACGGGAAGTCGTGCCGCTGCCGGGACCGTGGCCTCGGTATCGGACTTCTTCTTCCCAGCGGTCCCCTTAGCCACCTGCAGCCAGTTCCAGGTGGCGAAGTCCGTCGCTTGGAGTCCAGGTGGAGAAGAAAGAACGTATAGATCTAAAAATAAAAGGACTTTAAACGACCCAAAGGATATGCAGCCCTACGTCACCCATTTCTTGCAGCTTCGGATGCTTCCCACCTGTTTGAGTCCCAGGTTTCTTCACTTTGGGCAGCGTGGTGAGTCGAAGACCAACGGTCGATCGCTTCAGCTGTCAGCTTGCGGTCGCGTTCACGCCATGCGATCGATGAGCGAAACAGGGAGTCCATGCGGTTTTGCGTGGTCTGAGCTTTACGCCTACTAATCAGCAGAAAGGGACGACACAGGTCCTCTGGAGCATCTATCAGTTGCTCGACGTGTTCTGCAAAGCATGCTGCTGGCCACCAGCATAGCCATGGGAATCGATTACATTGGACCTTTAAGATCAGCATAGCTACCTGTGTTTTCGACTCTTCTCTCTCGTTCGGTCTGTGCTAACAAACAGAAATTGACTGAATGTTTGGTTCACCGTTGGTGAATTTCCCTTAGAGGCGGCGTGTTTGTCAGTCGCAGCAAGTGATTTGCTCTGTTCTGTTCTTGCAACAACAACAACAACAACAACCACGACCACCACGACCACCACCACGACCACAGCCACAACCACAACGACGACGACGCCGACGACGACGACGACGACGACGACAACAACAACAGTAGCTGCTTGAATCAGCTTGAGCATGCTTGAACCCACAAATAAGACTAGAACTAGAGAACCTCCCAAGCTGGCAGACTTTGCCCATCGACCACTTCTGGAGGACCGATGACCCGATGACCTGACGGTCGGATCGGTTGCATCCTCCCAACCTTCGAGTCTGGGACTACCTTTTTCGACGGTTGACTCATGCAAAAAGAAAGGTTCTATATAACTTATAACTTGTATGAAACAACGGTACTGGTATAGAAGACGGGTTGTACATCTTCAATATGGGAGGTTTTTTCTGACACTTCTTCTCATCAACGGTCTACAGTACATGAGTTCCCCCTCCCCTCATCCCAGGTCCAAATTCGCTTCCCTCCGGAGAAGCGCTTCTCCGCGAAGCGAACGCGTGAGTGACGCGCTGAACGTGAGTGACGCGCCTGTTTGATGGCCACGGGTCTCCGCCGATCATGCGTGGGCGTGGCCAGCCAAACCACCTTGGGAGCAAAGAGTGCGCTTTGCGATGTGCCCTTTTCGAGCCTGGGTGTAGAGGTGTGGACGCACATCCAAGAAGCACCCAGCTCGAATTTCTGGAAAGACCCATTTTTGGTAGAGGGGTATCCCGGTATCCCTGTCTATATAGCAGGTGTTCCTGTCTAACAGGTATTCAAACGGGAATCACTCTTCGACATCATTCCCATCCATTTCTATGTGGGGATCACTCACCGTGAAGCTATGCGGGTGGGTATTGAAACAGGAAATGACCTCAAGTTAGACCTCAAAAAGTTAGACCTAAAAAGGAAAAACACCTAGGCCCCCCAGCAGCACAGGCACCACGGCCCAAAAGGTGCTCTTTTTCGTAGCCTGGAGCGAGTGGGAGAGCATCAGGAGGGACTGGGATACATCCATCCATCCATCCATCCATCCAGCCAGCCAGCCAGCCAGCCAGCCAGCCATCCACTCTTGTTGGAGAACCAACGGAGACTGTGCACAACAAGAGACCCCAATCTATGACAACTTTCGCTGCGTGGCCCACATGCACCCATGTTTTTGCAAATTGTAGAGGATTTCCACTAACAGTCGTGTGCCTTTTCTACTTACATACTGTACCCACAACACTTATATACAAACTCTTCACTCAATGACTGCCAGACCTGGACCGGCATAAGAATTAAAGGTGGCAACATCCACTGCTTCAGAATACATTCATGTTCAGACCGTCTTCCACATGCACAGGGTTAGGGTGACCAATGTGATTCCAACTTCTGCTCCGCGAATTCCACACAAGCGCCTGCTGTTCCATCGTCGTCCAAACAGACTTGCTCCAGTGGAAGCTGCCCCGAACAGTGTGGTGGGAGGCTCACTCCATTGCAGAGTGGAGACTACTATGGTCACGCTCAAAGTCCATCAATCCTAACTCTATTTGCGCTTGACAGGCGGCAATTTCAGAAGACACATTCCTTGCGGAATGGATTCAGCGAGATGAATAATTGATCATCAAAGCCAATGAATGAGTTCGCAATCAGTGTCGTCAGCTTGCAGAAAGCAAGAAATACTATATAAATCTATATTATAATACGTTTTCTTGGGTCATTGTGTGCAGCTTCCATTTCTGCGAACTACTGTGGATGCGTCCCGCAACCAACGATCACAATGTTGCAATCATTCGCGCAACAAAGACACCAAAGAGCGCAAACCATTGCAGAACACTCATCTTCGAAAGCTTGACGTCCTCATCAACCTCTCATTGCCAAGACTCGGAAAGGAGCCATCGAAATGCTCACGGTCGACATGCTCAAGAGCTGACAGCACAACTCATCAGGAACACCCGCAATGTGACTGTCATGTTGATGTCTCCGACCATGTTTGTTGTAAGCAGTCGTTGGTCTCAATCAGACGCCTTAGCTGCCCTAGCGCCTGCCATTGAACTACAGGAAATAAAAGGAATATCTGTATTTGAAACAATTTAAACCTAGAATCCTAGAATCCATTCTATTGGGCCATTGGGCAATTCGTGTTGTCTCACCCAGCTTGTTGGGGCTGGGCATTCTTTAATATACGTAATTAGTATGATATAGCTAGTATGTCATCTCTCTCTCTCTCTCTCTCTTTCTCTCTCTCCATCTCTCTCTATCTAGACATGATACTCTCCAATGACCCCTGGGTCCTTCCTTGCTCGACCCAAAAGAATCAGCGTCTCAAACGTCGCACATCAAGAGACCGCGCCTGGCAAAAAGCGATCGGAGTACTCCGCGCAGTCGTCCTCCACTGGCCTGGAGATGCGGCCGGGGCTGAAAAGAGATGAACCAGGAGCTTTTTTCGAGGTGACTTCCTGGAGTCGCTGTTCGTAACCTGTGCACGAAGGTGGCCTCATCCATCCTCATCCGATCTCAAGTTCGGTCACTTTGAAGGTGCTGGATCATGAATGAGGGCAAATGCGTGCGCTCAGCACAAACAAGCATACGTGTGCAAGGATATGTGAAGGATTCTTGGATAGTGAGAATCAGGTGTCAAAATGCAACATGAGCCACCCTGGCCAATCCCCTCATATTTTCTATGGTGTTGGGCACCGTGATGTTCAGAAGCAAAGCTGTAAAACATCTGAAATGATGCATCTTCTGCATGCCACTTCCAAGTATCGTTGCTCTACCAGCACGGATCAGAGTGCTCAGGAAGCCATGCTTCGAGGATGCAAGAAAACACCGCAGCAGGGTAGACCACGAGATTCACGCACACACATATCCCTGGTGTGTCGTGAAACACAACGTCTTTGGCACTTAGAAGTCAGCTACGTGATCAGGGTAATCTAGCCAGCAGGATGCTCTATTTCATCTTCAACAACTTGAGAATATTCACATCATACTACCTATCATGCTATTGGGTTGGAGGCCATCGCTTCTAGGTTGGAGGCCATCGCTTCTCGGTTGGAGGCCATCGCTTCTCCGTTGGAGCATTAGGTCGGACCGTCGCCATTAGGTTGGAGGCCATCGCTATCAGGTTAGAGGCTATCGTTATTTTGTTGGAGGCCATCGCTATTAGGTTGGAGGTCGTCCCTTCTAGGTTGGAGGCCATCGCTTCGATAGGTGGGAGGCCATCACTATCAGGTTCGAGGCCATTGCTAATTATCTGTTTTTCTTTATCATCCATACACTTCAGCCACCCATCATCAGTTGGATGATCCGGCCTTGAAGCCACGGCAGGAGGCCGGCGTGCAGCCAGACGCTCCGCGCCTGGTGTTGCTGGGCTCCGCTGCGGAACGCGTGGAAAGCGTCGAGAATCTGTGGATATTGCCATAGACCAATCAGTCTCTGGATATGTCATTCTCTTCCTTTTTCTGATCTGTTCAATCTCTGTTCTATATAAAATTCCTGGATCCACCCATCATCCCAGCTCCAGGACAACAGATCCCTCCCGTTTTCTTGGAACCGCCCCATCCTGGGTACGGCGATCGCGCCAGGTCGATGGACCGCGTGCGCACCTGAGACGGTTCCGCCACGGTCCGACGGGACACGGTGTCCGTTCCTTTGGTCTCCACCTTTGGCACTGTTGAAGAGGTTTTCCCGGGCCCTTTAAAAAGGTCTCCACGAAACCTGTCGGGTGCTGGTGGATATCTGGCGTATGGAGCTCATCTGCAGCGTGGGACCCACGGATTCAGCGTGGCCAACCAGGCGGAGCGCAGATGCGTCGGCGTAGATTTGTTCCACGTGGCCCGCTTAACTCCCAGGTGCCAGCTTTCCACGCTGGAATACTTGTGTTGATAGAAGTGCGTTTCCCGAGAATTGCTACTGTCACCTTCAGGAGTCCGGGAGGTAGGTTCAGGTTGAGGGCGGGGCCATTGGACTGGTGTTTGCGGAGGAACTCTAAAAACAAGGCCGAACCTAAAAGAACATCATACATAGAATAATCAGGAACTCTTTGTGGCAGTGCCTGAATTGTGAGAGTTCCTGAAAAGTGTGTCTTTCGTAGTCCGAGCTTGTTTATTTGCTTTAACGGTTTGGACTCTCTTGTGGGGCGGGGCGACGTCTTTTCTCACGTGGCGTGGCCCATGAAAACACCAACACAGGCCCGGCCCATAGCGGACCATTCCTTATGGACCTCTGAGTTGGACTTACATGCTTAAAAAGAATGTTTTAAACAATAAGATGAAGGTCTTGGGGTCGATGAAGTCGGAGACATGGATAGAAATCATCCATCAAATCATCATATGAAATCCTGAAACTTTATAAATTTGAACTCAAAAGAAAGGTGCCCAGGGGGCATCTTCTTGCAAGAGCCGCTCAGTTCTCTTCAAAGCCCGAAGGTTTTTCAAAGCCAAACCTACGTTTCCTCCCGGACGACCCAATGAGTGTCCTCCGTGTTCCTCCAACTGCAACCCGGCGGCGACCGCCTCGCTCCGCCTTTCACTTAAGCGCTGCGTGGAAGGCACCCGAGTCGGGGTCCTGCAACCCGCTCCGTCGGCGCGGCGCGTAGCGCAGCCACGCCATGCCGAAAAAGAGATCTATCAGGGGGCTGTTGGGAGTGCCTATAGAGGTCTAACTCGCACATGACATCTAGAAATCCAACAAATAAATTCATTTTAGTATATAACCTATATATATATATATGAATATAGGTTTCAAGACATGCCTGCCTTTCAAAAGTCTTCATCCCAGCCTGTGCACCAGTTTTTGCCTTTTTGCATTGTTGTTGCTGCGACCCTAGCCTAGGTCATACCGATCGATGCACTTGCTTGGGATTTGTTCACAGCTGGTTTTCCTGCTAGAGTCTGTATCATAGCAAAAAAAGAGAGAAGAACTCTTCAAGCAACCTGGATGCCTCCGCAACTGCCTCGCAGCTGCAGTCTCAATGGTTGCCATGTCGTTCTGGTTCGGGGATGGGTGAAAATCAGCGATGAGCATCATGAAGATGGTTGCGCTGCTACAATTGAGTCAAAAGCATGCTACTAAACATGCTATATTTGACCTAGTGCATGTCCCAACAATATCCTGGTCTTGCAAGGTATGAAAGTTTATTCTGAAATCGGGCACGGAAACGACCTTGTTCTTGTGTTTGAGAGCCTGGATTGATATTTGAAGCAACAACAGTGATACAGCAATGACCACACCCTAATCAAAACGCTTACCGTGAGCACTTGACCATTTTGACCGATTCCGAGGTCAGCCGTCGAAAGATTCCGTTGAAAGCTAGTCTGGGCCCTTTGAAGAAGACCAAACAAAGCTGGTACAAGTAAAAACCACATACATTGGGTCCATCCCATTACCAGTAGAGGATGATGATGGTTAGTAAAGGCCTCGTTAAAAAATAGTGCAGACCCTACACATACAAGCATTGCCTTTTGGTAATCCGATGCCCTATAGGCCCCATTGCTTAGAGGGGGCATGATTTTTGCCATGCAGGAATGTTAATCTGCCATGACTTGGATTTGTTGGCTATTAAATTGCACTTGGAAGAGTTCCCCAATATGGACGGAACCATGAGCCTTTTTCCCACTCACCACAGCAATGGTTCTTTTGGGGGGGTGTCACTACTGCAGGTCAACGCGTGTCTCCTGTAGTCATCGCTTCGCGAGGGCAGCCGTGGTGGGGAGCCAAGACACCTCCGACACGCTACCCGTGCCATGGAAGCTCCGGTGGCTGTCGAAGGTCGGGCACTTTGGAGACGGGCCCCGACCTTTCAAACGTCTGAAAGGGCCCCAAATCAAGTGAGAAGTGATGCTTAATGATGTTGGCACACTTGTTGCTACACACTTAGGATACACGCTTGTATACTAGGCCAGCAAACTGGGGCGCTCGCGTCGAACTGGAAATAACAAGTCGGCTCCAAAGTCGCTCCCACCGCTGGAACACAAAGAACGCCTGCAAATATCTGTATTGGTCCTCTCTACTGGGGCGGCGATTCGTTGCTTTCTAGCAGTCCCTTCCAGGGGCCCAGGAACCCATCTCCACCGAAGTCCGTCCCTCAAACTCGTATGCCACAAGTTGACCCTGAACAATGGACCCCGCTGCGGCCTGCTTTCGTGGCGGTCGTCCTCAGGTGTTCAATCCGGTGAGAACGTTTTGGTGGCGCAAGTGATCGTGGCGACAAGTGAGGTGATGAGATTGTTCAAGAGCATCCGAAACCATTCCAATTACTAACGACTCACGGACCAATAATATGTTTCTCCATGCGGAAGAGTGGGACGTGTCTTCTGGATTTCCACTCACAACCGTCCTTCATCTTCCTTGCTCTCCCAGCCAAGTCTCCGAGTTGGCCCTCACCAGGGAGGGGCTGGTGGGCGCCCGGGCGACGCCCTGGTGGGCGACCTGCACCTCCACGGAGGAGGAAAAACGAACCGCCACGGAGGATTGGGTGGGGGTGTTCCAAAGAGGTTGACATGATGATGAAATGATGATATTCATATGTGACAGGGTCCATTTTGTTCTGTGACATGTTGTTCTGTGACAGGTCGATTCATTATTAGGAACTAGGAACTACATTCCCTTGATCAAAGAGGAAGGGACATGTCACGATTGTTTGTCCGCTCAAGGATGACGGTTTTTGCACATATAAGTCTAAAATACATGTCACATGTTGCAATCTAGTGCATCAGCTGGTTCAAGCACAGATATTTGACTCAGGAGAGGTTTCTACGCTGGTGAAGCATGGTGCGATTCTTTTGCTGCAACCGGCTTGGAAGTAAACAAGAAACAGCAAAAGAAAAAAGAAGGAAGAATTTGTCATCCTTCTTCCCAACACCCCTTCGACAGCCTGGGCTTGGCGCGCCATGCTAGGACCTGAGTTCAGTCTTTTCAGATGGCCTGTAAGATGTGGGTGTGTCTTGCAATCAGGACAACTCTTCGAAGATCAAGTAAGAGCCAAATTTGGGTTCTGAGGCATGTTCTACCAGGGGATTCACGAAGTGCTCCCATTCGATTTCGATGTGCGTATGTGTTCAAACCCTGATCCAACTTACCAAGGTTCAACCACTGGCAAGACACATCAACAAAATTACCACAAGTTGGTTGTGGAAGATAGATAGATCATTCCATAGTGGAACATAGACTGATTTCTGAGTGATGAAAAACCATCAACAACCCGCCAATTGGTCCTTCCCGCATTCGGCACCCGGCTTGCAGCGCTGCCACTTGTGGCTGGTGCCTAGCCATGCCATGGAACATCTCTGAAGTGGCTAAAAGTGGGACTTCCAAGTTCTTGAGTTCAACAAATGCCGGTGGGAAGCGAAAACCAACCGGCACCAACCAAAACGCGGGGAAGGTCCAACCGGTGCTTCACACGGCGTTCGAACGCAAATGATTAAGCCAGCCAATTGGTGGGAGCGTTCGAAGGTATACACACTAAAACGATCCTAAGAGTTCAACTAGCAAGAAAAGAGGGTCAACGTTTCATCCACACACCTTGGTCCCAAAATTCAAAAAGTGATATCTCGAACTCACTGCTCCTTGCCTCTGGAGACCGTGGCGAGCGACCTGGTCCTGGCGACGTTCGGCGACTTTCGACGGAGGCCAGGGATACCGTTTGGCGTTGCATTGGACATGTTGGGAAAAGATCCTGCGAGCTGTGGGAAAACATTGCAAAATGGAAAGCATGACACAAAAGCATCACAAAAGCACTGTAAATGGACAAACAAACACGATCTGAGGAAAGAACAAGAACACCGCTTTTGAAAAACCCATGTCAAAAAAGTATGAAAAAAAGATGAAAAAAAAACATATGAATCACAGGATACATGCCCAAACCAAATAGCTCGCCCCTTCCACGAGATTTTGGATGATAAGTAAGCGTCTTCCACTTTCAATTGGCCGTGCTCAGCCACCAAAAATGGCGCCCACGGCCCCCACACCTGGTCGTTCCTCCAGTGGGCGGCTCCAAGAGGGCACTTCGACCTGGTGCAAAGCAGGCATCTGCTGCTGTCTGCTGTCCGCTGTCCAGAAAACCGCTACTCGACCTACCGGCGCAGCCGGATGCACGCCACACAAGCCTAGCTACGGAATTCATGGAATCCATGTTCTTTCTTTTTAATTGTTTCTACTGTATGTGTTTTTCTTTAGACCTTTAGACTGTTTTTTAATTCAATTGTCATTTTCCCGATTTGAAGCATCCTCCCACCTCGGAGTAGGCATCTGCTTCCTGGCGACGCAGCACGCTTTGCGGTGGGTACGCAGACGTGATCATGGCCGAATTCAGCGCCTCTCTACTTGTCGGGGAAAAAAATGAAAGACTTAGCGTAGCCACTGGGCGCAGAAGGGCGAAGTTGCAAACTATATACTGTTGGGAATCGCTTCACTCTTTGTTCCTAGTAGCTGCTAGCTACTAGCGATGGCCTCCAACCTAATTGCTTCTTGTGATTTCCCAAAAATTGGCGAACAATTCTTCGCCCTTCTTCGCCCACCCGTCCATGTGCCGACTTCGGTCTGGGCCACCTTTCATCGATGAACAAAGGGCAACGGGTGGATCAAGTGGTTTCGTCAGGTTGTTTGGCAGGTCCACTCGCTCCAAACGGTGACGAGTCCTTGCCCCCTGAGGCCCAAACAGGCATGCATATGGGTCAGATCTCATGGTTGTGCAGGCTAAGGATGTGAACAAGTGTCTGAGGGAATTGAAGACCAAACAAACACCAAAACCCAAATGGAACAGAGACCTCAAGCACAGTTGCTGAATGCAACTCCTCAAATGTAAAACTTCATTCAGTGTTTCTTTGTGAAAGCGGAAGCCCATCGAGGTATGGAAGAACGCCTACACTCCAGTAGCTCAAGGGCAAAATGTCCTGTGGGGGTGTTCTTTGCATAAGTCATGTTTACTTGCCGTGCTACTCACCCTCCATTCAAAGAAGAAGGTCTGCCGTCAACCTTCCCCCTTTGTCGATTACAGTATCGTTTTCAAAGAACCCTCTTCAACCCGGGCCTGCTGCACGGGCGGCTGGAAGCAGGAGCGATAGCACCTCAAAAGCGAAGACGTGGCGCATGTGGATGTCGAAAGTCTAACGCACAGTGACAAGTCACGAGAAGTTGCTGGCCCAACTCAATCCATGGGAAAATGCTTGCACTTGAAAGGGACTCCACTTTGGGGCCAAAAATCGCTCCTGTCCAATGCCTGGGTCGATTGCTTTTGGTGTGGGGAACTAGATTGCTTGTTGAGCCCAACGGTTGTAGAAAGTGGACCTGTTTGTCGTTTCTGGTGCTCATTTATGATCATTTGCTTGCTGTTACAAAATCATCCGAAATTCCGTTTGAAATGTTCGTCCTCCCCCATACTCCCATTCATCCAGCCGGGCGCCCCCGACGCGGTGGACACCGGAATGGGCCGCGGCGCGGTGTAGCGCGGTGCGGGTGCCCTTGGTCCAAAGAGACTAAGGAGGGGAACAAGAAGAGAAAGCTTCATATGTTGTTACTCGTAGCGATGGCCTCCAACCCAATAGCAATGGCCTCCACCTAGTAGCGTCCTTGCTACTAGCCCTGCAGACTGCCATCTTCCAACAGTTCCAAAGGTCACCTGGACAACCCTCACACTGCTTGGTCTCCAGATAGGACACCCGTTGGAACCGCCCGGCAAACATACCATCTTTGCTATCTGATGTTTTCTGTGAATGCGTTTAAGTGGACAGTGATCCCTTGTCACAATGCTTTCAAATCTAACGGCCCAACAGGCCCAACAGGACCAACAGCTTGGCTCGGGCATTCTCTGGAGATCAAACATTTTGAGACCCCAAACAAATCCGAAACAAAGGCAGTCAACTTCGTTCCTCTTCAAAGGGGGGAAGGGAGTAAGACTACCCACAGCTACATCACCTCCTGGTTGGGGTGAAGGTCAGCAGTTGGGCAACTTTCGATGCAAGAATCAATAAGAGTCTGTAGACAAAACCCGGCAAAAAGTCACCATCCGTGGGCCATGTGCAGCAGTACATGGAATGTGAGGGTATTGTTTCTGGCACGTCTGCTCTCGGGCACACTTGGAAAAGCAGGGGAGAGCTTGTCCGGTCCACTGCGCATCACCATCTGCAGCGCCGCTGTTTTGTTAGATTGATGGATGTATGAAGAACCGGACATAGTCGCGGCTGGCTCACTTCTTTTTGACATTGCACAACCTTATATTCACTCATATCCTTCTTGAAAGTGCTAACCATCCTGGATTACCATGGGAGCGTTGTGCCCTGCACGTTGGTCTGGGAAATGAAGTGCGTGGAAGCACCACGGAAACACCATCCAACCATCCATCTGCAACCTTCGTCGCAGTGGCCACCTACCCTGCACCCTGGGAGTTCAGCTTCTTCCTTTCATATCCGAAGAAAACTCCCACATGTTCAATCTTTCGTAGGATATTCCCTGTTCCAAAGAATCGCGTGCCCAGCCAAAATAAAGTGTTGCTATTGTTTCACTATGTTTAACTGCTACCAACAGGATCTTACACCATCCAGGGCGCTGTTGAACTTCCAAGACATGTTTTACATCTTTGAACTCTTGTGGATTCTAAAAGCTGTTTTTGGTGAGTCAACAACCCCCCCCAGTAGAATGGGGATGTACAGGAATCTTAGTAAACTCTCATTAGATTTTCTTTGCTCCATGCCCATCTCCATCTCCGCCCATCTGCGAACCACCACGCCCCAAGACCAACCCGATGCTCTCCGCAAGTCCGAATCGGAAAATCCTTCGGCTGGGTTGCTTTGGGGAGCTCTTGGTCACCTGAGCCCTGGCAGCAGAAGATGTGCTGAGCAAAACGGCCCGGATGAATCGGAGGTCCGAGCCGAATGGAAAGAGTTTATTGGAGGGGCCACTGTTTGTAAAAGTCTTCAGAAGTGCCGTGCTGGTGGCAAAAACTCAAGCCAGGTGCTTTGGAGGCAAAAACCACATGTCGAGTTGTCGAAACCGAGGACCCCAGAGACCGTTGAATTGGTTCATGACATGTTCCTGGCCACCCGTTTTTTTGAAGACTGGTCCGTTTGGACCAGAGAAGGAAAACACACACACACATTTCTTGCCTTTATTGATGAAATACCTCCCTTCTTCCGATGCGGTCCCGTTAAAATGACCCGACCTTCGACTTCGCACCAGACGTCGTGAAATCTCGTTGACCCATCGACCCTTGAAACACCGCATGCATCGACGACAAGACCAGGGCTCCAAACATCCCCAAACCATGGACCCCCAACCAGGGGAATGGTGCCGGCGCCATTCAAGCAGAAACTCGGACACAAGCGGAAACTGGGACGTCGAGCTAGCAGGGAAAATGGACTAGACATGCTAATTAGCAGAGTGGGCTCTGCATGTTGAAACAAAAAAAGAATGAAGTCCTGTGATTTGGCCATTTGCTCCATGCCCCAACACCCCAATGAGGGACGCAGTCATCTGGCCGTGTTGTAGAGATTAAGCGAGTATGTGCATGGTTCCCGCAGGAATATACCAATCACGCAAAAAATGGCATCCATCCAACTCTCCCTTCGGAGATTCAGTTCTCTTTTACATGGTAAACTTCGTCGTTGTCCCATGAACAGGGGCAGTTCTAGGGAGACCGCCCAACCCGTTTTTGTGAGGTCTCTGGCGCCCTGGCACTTGGCAAAACTCAAAACCAATCATCTTGATCTGGCGGCTCTAAGAATGCAGGGCCGGCAGATTCCAGATGATGAGTTGTCCTTCAACCAAGGGTTTTAGATGGTACCTGAGTTGTTGAACCATATCCTCCACCCACCTGTCGCCCCCCACCTGGCGGCGGCCGCCAGGCGCCGCGCAGCGGCGGCCTGGGTGGCAGACGGCACTGCAGGCGGCACCTCACGTGGACGAGGCGGCATTTGGTGGGTCAACCACCAATGGTGGATAGTGCTAGTGCTGCTAGTGGTGCTGTTCAAACTCGCTGTTTTCAGGGGATTGACCATTGGTGCAGGATTTGTTTCATGATGGGCGTCCCGAATCGCAAGTGAAAAGGGTACCTTCTGAACATTGTAGTGCTTGCCATTGGTCATGCAACTTCTTAGATTCTTAGCGTATGTTCTTGAAACTGAAGTCATCAACCTTTGTGTACAAGGCTTTCAGATTCGAACTGCTTTGTCAGCTTTGTCACCTCCTGCTGAGTGTCGTGAATGTTGCACGCCAAGTCTACATGGGGAAAGTCAAGTTTGGTGTTAAAATGATAATGTCTGATCCCCTTCCAATTCCACGGGTGAGGGTGTAGGGCATTTTGTAGCTATATTATATATACGATTTATCCCAGGACTTAAAAGGTAAAATGTGGGCTCACTGCAAAATGACCGAAGCCATCAGTTATACGGACGGGCCTTGTGGTTTCTGTTTGCTACAACATGCTCTCGGACAGAAACCAGATTTATGTTTGCTACAAAATGCCTGTCTGTGTCTCGTCGTGTTTGGAATGTTTACGACGTGCATTTCCACTACAAAATGACCGCGCCGATCACTACAAAATGACCGTGCAAATCACTACAAAATGGTTTCCACACCCCCAAAAACCTTCCCAAATATGCTGAACATGTAGCTTCACTACAAAATGACAGGACCTGGATTCGTTATATATCTTAATCTCTCGTAATCCATTCTAATTCACTACAAAATGCAGGGGTGGCAGCACACTACAATTTGCACCCCTGTGTACTCGGCCTTAAGGCTGCCCATTTTGTATTGGAAATGCACTGGGGGATCATGTCAGTCCAAAATCCGGCAAAGTTTGGTCCTTTGCTTCCTTTCTGACATGGCATCCATGATTGGTCACATTGGTCACCTTATCGTATTTGGAGACTAAGAGATGCCTTGCCTAGTCATGAGATGTGCTTAAAGTCTTGGATTTTGTCCAATTTTGTCAGTACGAAGGACTGCATGCTGCATTTCTGGTCGAAGCATACATATAGATATGTTTCTTGGAGATGGATCATACCTCCTTGAGGTCTTGGATCATATGTAGACATATATAGATCGATTAGACATAGGTGGATTCCTGTCCAGACACAGAACAAACATCGCTCTCCTCCCAAAACATCCCCCCAACAGCGCACGAGATCCTCCCACCGATCCTGGCGCAAGAGATTTTCGGCGACGAAGACCTCATGCGCACGCATGTCGCCCACCTGGCGTGTTGCATGTCGCACGCATGTCGCGAGGAGGACGGGTTCGCAATGGCGCGAACCCGAAGCGAGGAGGACGGGGGAGGGAGGAGGAGTCTTTTGGTTTCGTGTCACACCAAGAGAAGGATCCTCCAAGCCAAAGATACCAAGTTTGTCCAGGTCCCTTTCGGTTTCTTGTCTCATCCTAGCCGCAAAAAAGGGATCTTTTTGAGCGCGATCTCCCCCTCTCTCTCCATCTCCTGTCTCGTGAGGGAACATGAGGGAACAGAGTGCTGACCGCTAAAAATTCCCAAGCAATTCCTGGTATAGCTAGGCCCTGGTATTTCCCTGGGATCTCCCAACCGTTTCCCTGGAACCGACCAGTCGATTTTCCCGGGGGCGTTCAACTGTTGGTCTCTGGTCGATGGATTCTCCACACGCCTCATGTTGAGACATACCTCCCACCATCTCCAGAGACTTGGGCGCATCGACGAAAAAAAACGCCCAAAAAACAAAAGATTGGCGTGTGCATCTAGCTACGAACGGAGCACAGGGCATCGCTACAAACGGAGCGACGCGTTGCTCAGTAGTAGTTACGCTGGCCTTACTAATTACGAGGAACAAGAAGTTGGTTCAGAGACAAGGCTAAGAACTCCGAATTCTTGTAAACCGACCGATTTCAGGTCTCTTTCTTCCTCATCACCACCTGCCTCCATTTCTGAAGTGAAAAGGCATGAAAAAGCCCGGAGTCTGGGCATGTCTGGGCCTCCAGGGCCTCCAGTAGGTATCTAGGAGGTCCAGTAGACTCCAGGCGTCTTCGTCGCTCCGAATCGAAGCTTCTTCGCTCCCCGGAGCTCCAAAGTCCGGAGCTCGCCTTCAAGGCCATTGGGATCCGCACCGTCGCAGCGTCCCGGTGCGTTGGTGTTGGTTCTGCTGATGTGCGAAAGTAACTGGTTGTGGGGCATGCCCAGACTGGTTGGTGGTTCAACTTGAAGGTGTTTAACGTTCATGAATCGGTTGATACTGCCCTCTGAAAACACGAGGCGGTCAAGAGGAAGAGGCCGGTGTGAAATTGTATGGCACAAGAGCAAGGTAGTCTTCTGGGTCGGTCGACTTGAGGAAGTTGCCGGATGCAAATCATTAAATCATTAACTTTGAATTGAGGATGCGAAGTCGAAGTCTTTCGCTGCACCAGGGCTAAGAGGAGTCTCTTCCAGGGCTAAGAATTTCAGGCGTGCAAGCCTGAAAGAATGGACTTGTTCAAAGCAAGTTAAAGCTCAGGTATGACGCTTGGATTGTGTTTGTTCCTGCTTCCGTTTCGAACCTTGGAACTGCTGCAGGTCCTGCAACGGGTCGTCTTTATGAATCAAAACCCACTGACATCCCAACACCCTGTGTAGGGTCAAATGAACGACTTCTCAAAAGTGTTGACGGCAAGAAAATGCCGATTCATGATGGCCCCAAAACCGTCTCCTGCCATGTCCATGTCAGCAGCGCAGCAAAGCTCTTGCTTTAACCAGCGTTAGCCAGCGACCCTCCATTTAAATGTATACAGACCGTAGTTTTCTAAACAGTTTCTACATGTTAAAATGCACTCGTGCCTTCATTTATATAGTTCCAGGTCATTACTATTTTTTGGTAGGAAGGCTTCGATGGCAACATGCCTCCACCGGTGCATCCGGTCCTGGCAAGCCCAATGATCACCCGGAGCAAAGCCCAAAACGAAGCGAGAAACATGGGCCACCTGTTCTTGGTGGCCCCGCCAAACATGGCCCCCCAAACACTACTTCTGCTCTACATACCAAAGAAAGACCCTGGCTCCACTGCCAACACCAAGGAGTGGTCAGCCTGATTTTGGGGACATGGCGATTGGGTCTTACGGGTGTTGTCCTTGAAGACTATCTCAACATACAAATGGCAATGACAATGCGAACACTCAAATGCAAACACATACAAATACGTGGTACATCGTGCAAGGAAATCACGTGCTCTATGTTTTTGTGGTCCCTCTATTTTGTCCTTTGCAAACTCAAGAAGGCGTAAAAACTTGAAACAAACATCTCAGCACCCACATTCTGCAGACTTGGTTTGAAATTTTTAGAGACCATTCTCCTAAAGTTTGAGATCCTGGATGAAACACGGTCACCAATGATTGAACCCTACGGACCCACAAAACCAAATGGACCTCATTCTTTGCAAATGGACCCACAAAATGGAAGCAAAAAAAACAAACGCGCCTGAATCAGCCACTAAACCGCGGTGTTTGTAGCTCTGACATTGACCAACATTATGTTTTGAGCTACAAATTCCACACGCGCTTCTCCCATCATCTCACCAATCGCTCTTTCGCCGCCAAACGGACTGCGAGTAGCTGCAGCAAGTTGTGTAAAAGCGATGGTTTGGCCCAACGGCTGGAGCCTCATTGGTTGCGCCTCGGTGTTCGTGAAGACTCTCGTCCCAGCCCGGTCCGGAGACAGTGCCAACCGGAAGTAGAACAAACATATTATACAAGAATGAACCACCCACCGCGTTCGAGGAACATGCATGTTCACGGACCCTCTGTGTGTGTGTCACTTCGACGTTGGATTGTGCAAGTGTTAAAAAGGACTCCATCCTTCCATCTTTACATTATTTGTCATGGACAAACCCTACCCTACACCACCTGGGAGCACAAACGGTTTCCCGTTCATCCGCAGGCCCAGGTCGGGTGGTAAGTGTTCCAATCTCCTCAAACCAAGCGCATCGCGGCATCGGTGGTGTCAACAAGACTGTCAAGTGTGGACCCACACACACAAGAGCCAGGATTCTTTCACTATCCCTATAAATTACATTACATGATATTGATTCGGCTTTGGGGTCGTCGCCTGAAAGACTTCACTTGTCCACATGCTGATCACTGCATCTCTTCCCTGTAGGGAAATAGAACCAGTGCACTTCCTGGTCTTTGGTGTGTTCTCATTGTTGAACAAATTATGGTCCAAACTCCCTGTACTGTGGGGGGGGGTCACGGGGGGGTCACACCCCAAGTTTGGGAGTACAAGCCATCCCGTACTTCTAGTGATTCTAGTGGGTAGTGGGTGACCGTCTTGTGCAGCCTCTTTTTCACCGCCAACTAACGAAACTAGACGACATGCTTTGACCATTGCACATATACCATCTAATAAAGTTTTCTGTTGGCTCCTCTCCAAAATTCTACGGCACCCCCAAGAAATAAGCCCAAGAAAAAACCCCAACAGCTCAAGGCCAACTTTTCAGCCAATCCGAAACCTGCTCCGGAACCTATACTCCGGAACCTTTGCTCCGGAGAGCCTGCTCCGGACCCTGGACCTCCTCCGGAACCGACTCCGGAAACTGCTCCGGAAACTACTCCGGAACCTCCGGCCGGAACCTTCTCCGGAACCTGCTCCGGAACCTGCTCCAGAACCTGCTCCGGAACCTTCTCCGGAACTCCGGAACCTCCTCCGGAGCCTGCTCCGGATCTGCTCCGAAGCTTTTACTATGGCAAAAGACCCCTAGCTTCGCTGTTGGGGAATAATGAGAAAAACCCAAGAGGATCACACCCGGAGTCTCCCAACTTTCGTGCGCAAGTCTCGCTTTCGTGCGCATGTAGGGTGCTCCCTGAAGAGCATTCAGCAAGTCCTGCCGCCGCAGCGCTTTCGCCACGTGAGTCGCGAAAGGATGGGTGCGAAAGGGGTGCAAATGGACGTCGTCCCGTTGGGAACTCCAGTTCGAAGATTCGAAGATCCAAGTTTTCTGGTGAACTCTGAGAACTCAGAGAACTCTGAAGCCAGGAGTGCTGCTAGGAAGCTCTATAGACTCCCACAGATGCAGCACCACAGATCTGGTGACGGGTTGAATTCGCTAGGGCTACTAGGGCTACTAGGGCTTGTTGCGGGTTTTCGCTTGAGACTGTTTGATGATCTGACTTTGCAGGGAATGAGGGAATGACCCTAGGAGGATCCACTATAGATACCAACCGGCATCTAGCCACCCGCATTCTCTACGAGTCTCACGCACAGTCCGGATGATATATACATAGAGAATCCCAAGACAGACACGACAACACCAATCATTCCAAACACAATCGAACACGTCCGCCATCGCCGTCGCAAAGGAAAAGGATCGTCCCCGAACAGACCACCCCAACACTTCCGAAACCCTCGCCGCGGAGTCATCCTCCAGGCAGGGCCCACTGGAGAGCTTTTGTGCCGCAAAGCCCAGTTGGCTTCCACTCGCTGCTTCCAGGTAAAACCGCGTCCCCAAACCGCGCGTCTGCGGCGACCAGAGGCGACGTGACCGTGGGCATGTCTTCTTCACCCAGGTCGGAAGACATGCAGGAAGACATGGGTGGCGGACTTGGTCGGACTGGACATGAAAGTGCTGCCGCCTTCATTGGAAACTCGACATAAACATAGGTACCACTCAGGGCCTCCCTCAGATGGGGCCCCATGTCTTTCTGAAGACAGAAAGTGGAGTTCAAGTAGGTGTGAAGTAGCTGGCCACCCAACATGGCTCAGGTGCTGTGGACCTGAGGAACTTCAAAGGAGAGACATCCCACACCGCCGGTATACCCCGGTACAGGGTTGGAAACCATTTAATTCTAAAAAAACAAAAAGAAGCACTACAATCATAGAACGACCAACACCTGAAGTGCCAAACATCCGGGCGAACGAACTCCGGTGCCAACGGCACGGGACTTCGATTGTTCGCCGGCGCCTGGGAGAATCGATTTGCTGGAGGCCCCTCAGTGGCGAGGGGGCGTCGCGGTCGAAGTCGCTCCGTCGGAAGGAGATGGAGCGGGGGGAGGTCCGAGGGCGGGGGGTAGGCCGTACAGGTAGTAGCTAGGTAATGCTAGGTAGCTAGGGGAAGAGGCAGCTAGTAGCTTTAAGTAGCTACTTTAGTATGGACGCAGGATAGCTCATGCACGAATGATTTGGTTCCTAGATGTTTAGGGAAACTATGGGAAACTTAACTATCAGTGAGAAGGCGAGTTTCCAGTTGGAGAAGGGCAAGCAAACTGATAGGGTGTTGTGGGGTGTCGAGGCTCATGGTGCACTTCTTGCACGTGAAGCAATGTTGTCGTAACAAAGTATTGACCGTATAAGCTGCAAGATCTCTGCTAGAGCGGGGTGGTAGAGTGTCCATTCTTCCATAGGTCCATCTTCACTACCCCCTGTATCCCAGCTGGTGACCTGGTGTAAAAGGCTTAGAGTTCGGTGTCACTTGCGCTGCAAACTGCAAAGTCAGCGTTTCTTGCTCGTTTCTCAGTTCCAACATGACCAATAAGCCTTCCAGCTCTCCCACCCTTAAACAAGTAACAAATCCCAAGGTACTTTGCACCAGCAGCAGCCCAGGACTTTCCTGAGATGCTCCGGGAGCTTGTCTGGTGAGAGAAATCTCATTACTAAGTAGTACGCTAGTATATGTCTTAGACGATGTTGAGAAACGAGGCCGTAGTCCTTTGTTGTCTGTAGAAGAACAGGGTACTTACATTCTAAAGACATTGTATTTAGATGTCTTCACTGCTGATTGAGTGACCGATTTACAGTGGAAACGACCGTGGGATGGTGTGGGCAAGGATTTGGGGGCTGGGAAGCCTTTACCACCCACAGCAGCGAAGGAAGATCACAGTGTGGTGTCTCGTGGTGGATGATCCGTGGGGACAGGCCTCTCCCACCACGAAGATGTCGGGGCAAAATAGGTCAATGAGAACCAAAGGCCCCTCTATGACAGCTATATGACATTATATGACCCATTTTTCGTGGGAAGGTGACGTGCTGGGGGTGTTGGAAAAACCACTGTGGCATGCTTGCTGACCTCTTTTTTGGCTCGCGGCTTCTATCGGGGGTCGAAGCGGGGGGATCGAAGAAACCCTCAAAAGGCCGGTCACGAAGTGGACCGAAGCGCAACTCCTCCAAGGCTCGAACAACAGTGATCACTCAGTCTCCGCCTCGTAGGCAACAAAGCTTCGTATTGTCCACCATAAACAGCGAGTTCCAGGAGGGTACCGGCAACCCCCCTCCCCATCTAAACCCCCCCTTCCCCCCGCTTTCCGATGACAGAACCCCGTGTCCCCACCTCCACAACTCCAGTCCACCGCCGAGGTTCCGGTCCTGAAGGACCACGAGGCCACAACGGAGCGCATGGCGACCGTGAACCACGTTGACCATGGCCAGTGTCAGCTGTGAACCGCTGGTGAAGTCCAGACTGGCGGATGGCAAGACCGTGGGGATGGCGAGACCGTGGTCGGCAAGACGGGGTACATAGAGCACGAGAAGGAACTGGGCTGACGCCCAAAGCAAACATCAACCACTTGAATACTAGACCATGGAACAACAATGTATAGTCAAGTAGTGTAGTATGTGAGTCCAGAATCTCAGAATGACAAAAGGATGTACAGTAATATTTCTGAGAGAGTAACCCCGCCCTCCCAAATTTGTTGGCAAAACCAAGTTGAGGGCTTGAGTTCTTTCAACCCTTCACCAAGTTGAACTTCACCAAGAAACGTGTTCAACCCTTGAGTTCTTTCAACTTGAGGGCTCTCCCATCTCCAAACTCTCCCCATGGCCGTCAAGTCCCGAAGGATTCGAACATCGGCTTCACAAGAGGAGCGGGTCAATTCGAGCATCAGTGGCTCAGCAGTTTTTTCACCTTCAGCTCACCCAAAAGTAAAAGTCCTCACTCACATTCTCCCAAAAAAACTTCATCCCGGTCCCAGCCCAAACACCATGCCAAACCTGGGTATCCCCGCACGACTGACCCAAACCCACCTCACATCAGGAAGTCGATAGGGTGCTTGAACCACCAGCTGTCCGGGTGCCCTCGAGAGACAACCTTCCTCTTCTTCCTCTTCATCTTCCTCATCCTCTTCCGGATCCTCAAGCGCCACAACTCATTGAGTTTATTCATGGACAAATCTGTTTCAAGGTCTCAAACTTTGGAGCAACATCAAGGGACTGCGAATGCTAATGGTCTATCCCAATCCGACTTCGTCCTCCACCTCTCATGTGAATGAACAACTCCCGTGCGCTTCGGTTCGGCTCCAATCTTATCCAACAAGACCATCTTCGGTTCTGCGAAGGAGTCGGGTTTCAAGCGGTTCTGCGTTCGAACAGGCGAAACGACACCTGGGACCCTCTTGGACAAACTGGCGGAAAAAAACAACGAAAACCAGGTAAGGTCCCGGGTCTTTACTCAAGTGTTTCACTGGGTCTTCCAACGCATGACCCACTTGCAAGAAGCTCAGCCTGTTCGACTTTTTGGGGTGCCTCTTTCCAACAGGGGCAGAACACTCAGAATCCTTGCCCAGGTGGCCTCCGACACCGCCATTGCGGCCTCCGACACCAGTGGAAACCACGAATCTTCCGGCGTTTTCCCCACGCGTTTCGCTCCGACACCCCGTTTCCTCGGACTCTGCCGTCAGGTATACCCCTGCAACGGGGGGTTGCGCGGCAAATCGGCGGGATGGGCCAAGCACCCAAGGGGGGCCTACCGTGGGCTGCAGCCACAGGGAGTGAGACGGACGTTATCTTGAGAATCTCAGCTAAGTTGACGACAAGACATGGACCACATGTTGAGAAACCTGCCACCTCATTGGGGTAGAAGAAGAAGCTCACAAGAGAGAGAGAGAGAGGGACAAACAGACAGACAGACAGAGACAGAGACAGAGACAGAGACAGAGACAGAGAGACAGGCAGACAGACAGACAGACAGAGAGAGAGAGAGAGCTCAGTGTTACGCAGCGAATTCTTTATGCTTAGCAAGAAAAGTGTGATGAATGTCGAGCCACTTTTTGGTCACAAGACATACAGTAGTAATTTTGACAGTATTAGGACTGTACATACAGATATATTCTCACTACTAAGGAGGTGGCCGGTTAAAGGAGGATCACCGAATCCTGACAGACTTCTAGCACAAAGGCGACAACGCGGCGACGAATCTCAAGAAACACACTAACAAACGTCCTCTACCCTGCAAAACTGCCACTCTACATTCCTTTCAATGAGGGATCATCTTCACCCCAACCAAACCTGACCACTTGTCTAACACAACCCATCAGTCGGCTTGCCAACTCCATTGCCCATTCTGCCTGGGCCCAGCTCAGCATCTTGATTCGGAGGAGCCGGTCCCCGCAGCAGTGCCGCCGCCGCTTCCAGCGACGCCGCAGGCGATGGCTTGGAGCCATGGCCCAGGAGGAAGAGCTTCCGAGCGTCCTCCCGGTTCAGCCGGGGCGGAGGGACCGGTGCGAAGGTTTTTGTGGTGAAGGAAACATGTTGTACCAAGCACTCTGTAAGGGGACAGCAGTAAATGGATCCAAGTGGTAGTTCGCACTTACCGGATCGCATCATAGGATCTGAACCCAATTCATCTCGATCGGAACGCAGTTGCCTCGGGCAGTTGCATCTGCAGGAATACAACTTCTACAATCGGCTTTTCGACACAATCTTCAGGGGCAAGAAGAAGTGCAGTTCATCCTTTTCTGGAAATCATCTTCCAACGGCTGGGTTGTTTGTGCGTTTCGCAGTCACATCTTCGACCAATCTTTTTCCGCCCGGCGGAGGAGGCCTGGATGGCACTGGCAGAGCTACATGGCCAGTTCTGGAAGAAGCACAAGGAGAGAAGCTCTGCTTGCAAGAGCGCCTGAGGCCAAGTTCTGAAGGTCTTCTGAGTGTCTTTTGTGAAATGACCCAAACGATTGTGAACTGTTTTCAGAGTAGCAGATCTGCAGCTAGCAAGCACATTCCATGGGCCAAAAGGGAGAGTAGTGGGAAGTCTCTTCGGAAACCGCTTCGCGCCGCTCCGACGGGTGGGAGATCCACCAAGGGCACGTTTGCATGTTCGTTCGAGCGCTCACAAACGCGGTGTCCCCCCCAGAGCGCGGCTTCTCCAAAGGTTTTCGTGGTGAAAGCCTCAAAGGCCTGCGGATGTGATTCCGATGCTTTCCCAGATGCGAATTTGCATCTGAACTCGCTGGGCGAGAAGCGTTCAGGTCAAGTTCTGTCAAAAGTCTCATTCAGAGCCAAGCAAAAAATGGCTCGTTGTTGTCTACTCAACAGCAAGAAGAAACTTGTCATCTATCTCTACAGAATTTCAACCAACAAAGAAACAAAACGTTGCGGCAACCACCAACCCAATCCCAGTCAACCCAAAACCTGTATAGACTTGTTTCAACGACAAGCCGCCTCTGTACGTGTATGTGTGTCACCCAACAAAGGCCGGGGCAAAATATTTATATACGTTATGTACGGGTCCAAAGAAAAGTACAGATCCAATCGAAACAAAGTTCTCGAACACTCCAAGTGACTGAAGGTTCCCGAAATTTCCCGAACACCCCCGACAACCGAAACAATACCACCACAAAACTGCTGGCATGTCGAACGCCACAAAAGCACTGCACGAAAACAAAAACTGTGACCACAAAACCCACCTTTTCCAACCCTGTAAAATAAAGCACGTGCAAAATGCACGCACTGTCGGAACAGCTCATGGTGGTTTGCTGTTGCAGATGTGCACATGTTGAGCCCATCTCATGCAATGAACTGGGAAGCAACCCTTGGAATGTCCCTGGGCCTGGAGCTGATGGACAAGAAAGCAATTTGCAATGAGTAGGGTCCATAGGATGCTCACAGGTTCTTTCGAAGGTCAACAAGCAAACCTAGTCGACACAGTTGGATATCATTTTCCAAGGCAGGTCGCCGGTGTGCACAAGGGTTGCTCCAATTGCCGAAGCTATGAATCTAGGATGCTTATATCGTGTCCACCAGAAACTCCAAATTCATCCAAATTCGGGTTAATGGTGTGGATTGTTCTTTGATCGATCACCCAACATGTCGTTGAACCGTTGAACAACCCATGTCACATGGTTGAGAAGAACCGCTTCATCCGTCACGCCACGCCTCGGGGCGAAAGCTCCACAGCACCTCCACAGACGTGACCTGGGAGGTGGAAATCCGTTCGATGGATTTCGTCTCGGAATTGGCCGAGTCGAACATGAACCCTTATGTTATAGTCGTTTTGTAGTGTCACATCCCTATATATATATAGTAAAACATTGCAAATCACGGGGGTTGATAAAGACACATAACATAAAGACTATTAAATCCATGGTCCATGGCTGTTTGAAGCCTAGGGTATAACCAATAGTTCATCTATATTAATCTATATGTCGTGCCAGCACAAAGTGCGGATTCTCTCGAAGTGGCGGACTCTGCTTTTTGTGCAGAGAAGAACACAGAAACACTACCTAAGGGCACACCTGGGTGTCATGTCGAAAACAGAGGTCTCCAATGTAGTCTCCAATACTTGAGGCAGTTTTTAGACGGACACAAAATGTTCCACCCACGCGTGTGGGTGGAGACTGTTTGGACCTCTGCCGGCAGGCAAGTTGGAGTCCCTTGTTCCAACAAAGCGAATCTCTCAAAAAAAGGCCCCCTCCTTGTCGTTGAAGCGGGTGGAGATGGGTCAAAGGGGCATCTGTGGCAAATATCCAGAAAAAGTGGAGGATGTCTCACCCTCCACCACAGAAAGGTGTGATGATCCCTTGCTATGTTGTAGATTATATAAATTTAAGAGTTTGCTCCAGAATGCTCACCATGGCCATCTATGGCCTCATCTCCCTTCCAAGACCCTCGGTGCCTCGTACCAGGTGCCACCCAGTCCAGGATAGCTCCTGTTCCGAGCGCCGTGACTGGCTCCACCGTGCGTTCCGTTGCGGGTTTAGCCCCTAGTAGCGTCCTTGCTCCTAGTAGCGATGCCAGGAGCCCCTAGTAGCTTCTTGTTCCTAGTAGTAAGGCCAGGAGCCCTAGCAGTAAGGTCAGGAGCCCTAGTAGCGTCCGAGGCAAATTGAATCAAAGAGTTGTGTAAAACTTTGTGTCGTTGGCCCATCAACAATATGTAGAATCGAATACCTTCGGTGCCGGAACCGCCTCAAGATCCGTTGCTGCATCAGCGAGCGTCGCGGAATGTTGGGTTGGAGGCCATTGTTTGAGTGAGCTTAGCTGGGTGAACTCGTAGAGCATCGTAAAGCGAAAAAGGCAAGTCGCAGAATGAACCAACAAAAGTTATATACAAGGGTCTACCATCGCTACTAGCTTGGAGGGCATCGCTAGTAGGTTGGAGGCCATGGCTAGTAGGCTGGAGGCCATCGCTAGACATTTAACAACGAAAAGCAAAAGCAAAAGACTGTCTCTCGCACGATCCCCCCAGTCTCCTTTCGTTGGTCTTTGCCCATCTCATCCCCCCCCGTGTCGCGACGGCAACCGAGGGTGGCGGTGGCCCAAGCGATCGGACGGCACCAGAGGGTTCATGAGGGTCCTCCCCTTGGCGAAAACCTTCCGAAGGTTGGAAACATGTTGCTACTAGTGGTAAGAATGCTCTTAGTAGCGATGTGGGTTTAGCCCCTAGTAGCGTCCTTGCTCCTAGTAGTAAGGTCAGGAGCCCCGTTCGTAGCTTCTTGTTCACTGAAGGCATTGGAAGCATGTTGGGATTTCGGATCCGGATCTTCTTCATCTTTTTGAGGCCGTTACACTCCACCCGTCCTTCAAAGGGTTCTTGGATCACCAGTTCACCCATCGTGTTCGATCTCCTGTTTCGATCACCTGCAATGGAAACGAGTTCCAACCAGGGTTGCCCATATACTTCCCCACCCCAAAATGTAGAGTATGAGAGCGTCAAAGTGCTTCTCCTGAACCATGGAAACAGGTCTTATTGACCTTGACTCCAGATTCAGAGCCAGACTGTGGGGCACAGACCTTAGCCTGATCGTTTTAAAGTTTGATGAATTTGAGCCATCTACTCCGATCTATCGGACAAGAGCATCGTCCGCCAGGACAGCCTCGTCTTCCGAACCCCCCCCCCTCGGAGTTGAACGTTTCCAGGAACTCCACAGAACGGTCTGCCTTCGAAACCCGCCCTTGAAACAAAACAGGTGGCCTGGTGCCTGTGAACCCGCCGCAACCACGCTCCCATGGGCAACGCGACGTCGCGCCGCTCGCCGTCGGCGCCTGGGTGAGAGCGCCACTTCGGCGAAGAGGCCCCGGCGCTCGGAGAGGGCCCTGGGAGACGAGAGGAGAGGACAGAGGAGAGGAGAGGGTCCAGGGGAAGGGGTCGAAAAGGTTAGTGGGATTGGCGGTCGATTTAGCAGGTGGATGCCTCACTTCGGATCTGGGCAGTGCTAGTAAAACGGTTAGTACCCAAACCCTCGAGAAGAGCTGTTTGGTGTTGCGTTCTGGCATATCATGTGTTGGTAGCTTATCATATGTGTATATCATATTATATATATATATATATATGCTCATATATATATATATATATATATATATTTTTATACAGGATTTTCAGACAAATCCTTGTTATTATGTCATTTGCGTACACAAACAACTTGGAACATCTGGAGCTTGTTGAAAGTTGCTGAGTCACGTCAACCTCCCCGATGGTCAGCAGGAATGGAATAGACCTGACCTAATTACCAAAACCTGTAGTTTTGGCGGTGTCAATTCGGATTGTTTTTTTATCTGTGGCAAGATGGCTCTCATTGTTTGTTTGACCCTCCAAATTGAAACGAGTAGGCGTGCTATGGAACGCAGGAACCCCACGCTCACCTCATGCAGCTACATCCCATCAATGAGGAATATGTACGACAAGATCGTGGCACGATTGACCAATTCATATCACAGAGTGTCGCGGACCACGCGTGGCACCGGGAAGTGCTTCAGTTTTTTCAGACCATCCAAACCGGACCACCACGCACGATCCACCGCCATCGCATTTGAAGCGGGCACTCGGCGATCTCGGGCACGGTGACCAGAAACTCTTGTTGCGCATCAAAGGGTCCTGCGAACGGACTGAGTACGCTGAGTGCAGCCTTAGGAATGACCAGGTTGAGATAGGTTGAGTTACTTCACATGGCCGCCGTGGCCCCATGAGACACGGGAAATTCAAGTTCTTGACTTCATCGCCTCTCGAGATGTCTTTGCGGATGCACTATCCACTTGGCTGGAACCCACAAAGTTGACACATATATTTGATGGTTAATGTGCATTGTTGTGTGGATTTGCATTGCTGGACGTCTCCTGAGTGTGCCATCTGGATCCATGCAGAAAACAACTGTGGCACAGTTGAGTTGCGTGCATCCGTTGCTGTGGTCGTTTGATACATCCACGCAATACACCTCTACATACCGAAGTGCGCAGGCCCAAAAGATGTGTGATCGATCTGCAGTGGTTTGCTCGTCGAAGCCCCCTTCTCATAGGACAAGCGCCCTCGCCTCAAAGGCCCTCAAGTCCGGCACCAGCCCGGCACCCGGCAAATGAAGTGTTCAAAGGTCCTGGCTGGTCACCAAACTTCATTGACTTCCTCGTCCTCTGCGCCCCCGGAGTCGAAGCAAACCTCCAGCTTTGGTGGCTGGCAGGGCTGAGTCAAAGAACGACACGTCGAGTCGACAGTGCGACACGGCGACACTAAAACCTGCACACTCAGCCTGGATTGGCTTGGCTTGTGCTTGGAATCTTCAGCCGGGGCAAAAGACCCACCAGGCGTGCCCCAAAGTGAAGACATGAAGTGCCCCGCCGAGCGTTTCCATCACCGAAGATATCCACAGGTGTGCCTTGCAGGAGACACTGGTACCTAACCAACATGTCATGCATTAGATTCCTACTTAAAGTTGGTACTGTAAGGGCGCTGCTTGGTCATGTTGACGGCATGCATCAAAAGTGCCTTGAGGGTTCACCTCGTGTTTAAAATTAATCTATATCACATGTTGAATTGGCAGCGTGATGTTATCACAAGTTGTGATTTCTTGTTTCCTGACCGGTAGAATGGGGATGTACAAGCCTGGTTTTCTATCCGAACCAAAACCATCGGACCCGTCTCCAAAGCCAGGATCCTTTTTCTCCGGCCCTGCGGACCGGAAAACAACGACCGTGCGTAAACGTGTCGCCAACGACTGCGCCACGACCGGACGTACTGAGCACCTTCTGAGTCCACGAAAAAGCGGGGACTTTCATCTGTTCATCTGTCTCCAGACTCAATTCATGGTCATCATGGTCTGAGTTCCAGAGATCTGTTTCTTTGTTTGTGACTTTTGTGGTCCGAGTAAACTCCATCTTGTAGTGCACCACACACAGAAGTTGATCATGTGCCCCCGCCTTACAACCCCAGACAACGTGCCCGAAACGCAAAAAAGAAAAAGGCACGTGTGTCCCTGATCGCAAACAACGCCGGTAGCTTCAACGTTCCTTTTCCATTTACCAACGTTGCCAAAGGAACTTTGATGCCCCTCACACTGAGTTCTGTGGGTAGAAATCTTTACATCGTGTGAAGTGGCCTGGGGGTGGCGACTGACGGACCCGAACGTGACTCGCCAGCCGGTCCCCGCACTCGAATCCAGCTGCGCGTTTTGAACGACGCGCCTCGAGAGCTGCGCCTGCGAGAAGACCATCGGCCAGGCGACCCCGTCCAGGCTGAAGTGCCGTGCCAAACTGGACACGTGGCGGCACAGTGCCAGTCGACCCATGCTAGCACGGGTCGACCCGTGTGTTTCAAGAAGGGAGAACAGCCTGCAGTTTGAGTAACAACAATAGTCGACTCAAACTCATTGTTTGGGATGGTTTGGGGGGCCTGCCTCTCGGAATACAAAACCATCTCCCTCGCCTACCTCTACTCGCTCCATCTGTCTTCCCACGTCTGCTCGCTGGTTCAGACTCTTTCCTGGTGGTTCTAACATCATGTGTGTAGGAGCTCTTTCGCTATTGTCTTTTGCTTGCTCTTGTATGGCAAATTGTTGGTACTGCTTCCGATCTACATTCTCTTCTCCTGCAAGTTCCTTGTCTTCTGCGCATGGTTCGCAAAGCGTGCCTTCAATGTCCTGTGTCCCAGCTTGTTGAGCCGCCCACACTTTCTTGACGTGTTGAGCCCTGCGCGAGGTGATTCTCGCATCTGCCAACACCAGGGAGGAGTGCACATCTTTCCACAATCCCTTTCGAGTGTGTTGGCAGCCACATTTTGGCAGGTCGCACGGCCACATATTGCTTGCTTGTTTGGTTGCGTTCAGTTCCTCTGCATTCGCGGGCGTCATTAGTCTGACCTAGGCTGCTTTTGATGATGGCTTGGCTTCTTTGTATCTCTCGACTCCTTGTGTTGTGTTGCCCTTCTCTTTTGCTCTGCTCCCTCTCTTTTGTCATGCCGTTGGGTTGTCCCTCATTTCCCTCTCCATTGTTTCTCTCCTCTCTCCTCACTCCTCTTTTCTCAAATCACTCAAATCTCTTTCTTCCGTGTCTCCTTGTTCAGCGAGCCGTCCATTCCGTGCAGCTCTCGCCTTCCCCCCCGAGCGCACGCGCTCTCGCCTCTCAAACTGAGCACTCCCCGAGCACACCAGGATGGGCCGTTCGGAGTGTCCCAAGGCCATGCCCAAGCGGCAGAAACGTACCTCACCCGGTGAGACAGAGCTCCGGTGAGAGCGACACGTCGGTTGGGTGAGACACACCCGTGTTGGACATGAACGGCTGAGCCATTGGAAAACGGGACATCTGAGAGAAGCCATCTCTCACTGTCTGGATTGGTGAGCAATGTTTACCTAGGGTGCACATGCAAAGCTTCACATTGACATTGATGTTGTATGAGTATACACTCCCTCCAACATTCAGGGCTTTGCGCACAAAAAGTGCTTCCGCAGAGCTTCAGCAGCTTCGGTGACTGCGAAGGGGTGCCCCAAAAAGTGATGATAGCGGAACTCCAATGCGGAGATTCAAAGAAGGGGATCATTTAAACCAGTGGGTGAACATGGATGACTATGTGTGCTAAGATCCTCAGTCAGACAATACAAGTGATAACTATTGATAACTGGTATAACTTAACTGACAACTGGTCCTCCAGCGGTTCAACCTCTTTGAAAGGGTGATATTGATGGCCCAGCTCTGCTCACCGCAACCGATGAGATGAGCCCGCAAGCGAATGCACGTCTGGGATGAACCCTCGGTTTCATGGGTTGGAATATGTTGGAGTAACGTTTGGCAAAAGTAGCCGGGCGCACGGTCCAGTGGTTCATGTGAGGCTCTCGGTCAAGCACTTGCCTCACAAAACGTTGGAGCGATCAGAGAGGACATGTTGGCAGTGGCAAGAATGCGAAAATGAGTGCCTGGCAAGGATGTCTTGACCATCTTTTCCATCGTGTCTTTTGAAGAGGTTCTTGAATCACAAGTTCTTGAGCGAAGCACAGGAAGAAGAAAGGTCGGGTCTCAAATTACAAGTTCCATCCATTTCTTCAAGTTGCAGGCCACCCATTGTTGAAAGGGGTTACAACTCAGGAAAACATCATCGGCCCCATCCCCGCCGTCTCATCCCATGCCAGGATCCAAAAAGGCCAGGCTTCATTTCAGCCCTTACGACGTCATGTTCGATTCAATGGACCGTTCACGGTTCATGTTCCTTCTTCACCTCAAAACGGTCTTGGGGTGGTTGGTTTCCCTATTTAAAACACGAATGGGCTGTTCAATTAGAGGTCCGGCTTCTAACTTCTCTCACCTACGTGGATAGTTCCACGTGGTAGTTCCACCTACCATGTGAGCGACCTGGACGACCATGTGAGCGACCCATGGAAGGCGAATCGACCTGTCGTCCGGTCGTCACCTGGCTCGTTGGATCCAGGGCCTCACCTCCTGAGACCAACAACCCGTGGACATGACAACCAGTTAACACAGGTGGTGCTTCCGGCTGGAACCCTAGGATACCTTGGGGCTTCAGGTCATAGATGCCTATGACATCTATATGCTATGGTGTATACCCTCTCTCCAACAATCATGGGCGTGGACGATGGCTGGAAAGACCTTCTCCTCTAGACACAGGAGGTTGTCCACTTCAGTGTCCACTTCCATGTTTGTTGCAGGGGGTGTAAATAAGCTGGATTTGGTGCCTAGGCCTCTGAGTTTGTGAAACAACATAAGATGGATGTCCTATCTCTGGGAGTTCCCTCTTTGGGGCGTTTCTAGCAGGACACCGCCCTTTGGAACCGAACATAGACTGACAAAGGACTCATTGGGCTCCCCACTGAAGACCTGTCTACAGCAGATGTTGTCGCTCGAAAAGCCAAAAACTTGGTCACTCAACCATGGGCTGTCGGACAGTCCAGGATGGTACAGGTGAAGTGACCTTGGAAACTCCAACTGGTTGAAGGAGATGTTCCTTCTGCCTCTCAACCCCCTTGCACAAACATGCCTTACCCATGCTGCCTTCCAGTGTCATCCAACAAGCCGCAGGCATGAGAGTCCAACTCCTGGGCCTTGAGCTGGAGACCTTCAGGAGATTCGGAGTCTGACGTGATAGTTTCATCACCCTGATGGTCCAGTGGTTGATCAAAGGGTGTTCGGTGTTCTTCTAGGATGGTCTACCACTTCATGTGACTGATGTGCCGTCGTTCTGAAACGACAAGCCTTTGGTCCAGTTCCTCCGCCCTCTTCCACTTGGATCGATGAATCAGCATTGCGCATTGTGCCCCCAAGGACTTCCCAAGTCTGTTGATGGCAGCAATGAGTCCAACGTGTCATGTTGGCACCAAGGTTAAAGCATAGCCAGCACAGGATGGAAGCATGAAGTTCACCCTTCGCATGGGTAGCTCCTGAAGACAGGATCAAAAGTGCCATATGACGTGGGTTCAACCAGTTCGCTTTTGACTGGACCCTGATTGTTTTTTGGGTCAACCCACCTCTACCAGTTTCTGCAGTCCAACAGACATGTTTGCACCACGTGAGCGCTGCAAAGCTGATTCTTTCAGCTCGTGAGCAACTCCAAAAAGCTTGTCCGTTGCCAGATCTACATCAGCAAGCGGCTTTCTTCCAAGAGAAATAGGAACTCAATTCACAATGAAGAGGAATCCGTTCAAACCCAAATCGTTGCCAGCATGGCTGCTGTCAAACCACAAACAAGCCGATCCTGCACGTATGTCACGCGTGCCAGTCGCGGGTCGCGTGTTCAACGGCAGGTGTCGTCCAGAGCACCTTCCCAGCTGGGCGGCTCGTGACAGAGCGTGCGCAGCCGGCTGCAGGTCGCCGTGAGCCTCAGAGCCGCAGTCGGCCAGCGCGATCGGCCGCGGGACCGGGTGTCACGACGCGATGGCCGCGAGGGTCGCTGAAAACGGTGGTTCAGTCGGACCACACCGGGTCGCTACGGCGAAACCTCGTGTCCAGGGGGTTTCGTGTCCAGGAGCTGGTTGAAGGTGGGCCAATCCAGCAGAAAGCTGAGCGTCACGTGCTGCGCTGCCTTCGGCCTGGGTCACCCAACCCCAAGACGGAGAGCGGAGGGAATGGAGGGAACTGTGGTGCTGGTACAAACACTAAGATCGGAAAGGCAGCATGCCATCTGTTGCAATCTAGGCTCCTTTTGTTGGAGCTGTGTTCAGTTGGTATGCCTGGTTTTCTTGGGCGGTGATAAAGCTGAGATGAGAATTCGAGTTGACAAAAGAAAGCTGGCAACATTGACCATCTGTAACACACCTCAAAACAGAGAGGTATTGGCATCTGAGGAAGATTCATGTTTGATCAATTCTCACAGTGCTAATCCTGAGATCCCCAACCTGCCCAGACCGTCATGCCACCAGGCCACAGTTGACCCCAGATCCCCAGATCTTCCACGGGCGCCCGCGGAAGAACGGCGGACATCGGGGACGGGGACCACGGCCAGCTGCGGTGCCAGATCTTCCACATCTTCGTCACTGCCTGGCACCCCGGTGCCGCTTCGGGTGGGATCAAGCCGGTGACGCAGGTAATTGGCGTGGCTTGACATGGTCGAAAAGTCCAAACGAGATCTGTAAGTAGGAGAAACTCTGGAGAAGTGTTGGAATTGACAAGTATCAACATTCACATGGCTCACCTGAACACAAGCTTCCAAGCACAGTTGGGTGGGGTCTAGACAACACGGGTGGCCGCTCAGCCGGCTCCAGCGGTGTTCCCTCGCCAGTGCCATGGCGCGTTGACGGACGCCTCGCCATACGGTGCAGACCTTTGAACGTATCTCTGAGGAAACTCCCAGTCAGCCTGCTTGAGGGTAACCTGGACGTGAATGTTAGTGCAACACTGAATCCCCCCACGGCCATGGCAACTGGAGGCTGGCGATGCTTTTAAGGAATTTGTTGTGCGCTCTTTTTGGGTTTTTTTTTGGTAGCGCTTTCACATAGTGGTTCCGTGGCAGGCATAGCATTTTGAGTATCTTCAGTTGCTCATTTTGTGGCAGGCGGAGCATTTCGTGAACCTCGAAGTGCAGATTTCGTGGCAGGCGCGGCGCTTCGCGAACCTCGAAGTGCAGATTTCGTGGCAGGCACATCACATCGTGAACCTTCAAGCGCAGACCTCGTGGCAGGTCCAGCACTTTGTGAACTGGAAGTGCACCTTTTGTGGCAGGTGGCAGGTGCAGCACTTTGTGAACCTGGAAACCTTGTTGTGGCAGGCGCAGCACTTTTTTGAATCTCAAAGTGCAGATTACACTTCAGAGCTCACGCGTGAAAAAATGAAGCAATGCGAGGATCACAGCTGGAGCAACTTTGGATAGGTGGTTCGAAGCGCAGCTATCCTATCGGCAGCGGGTAGGGGATCAAAAAAAACAAAAGGGAATCAAAAAAATATTCAACGGGGATCAAAAAGACCTAAAAAGGGATTCGAAAAATATTCTAGCCCACTGAGGATGGTTGGGGTTGAGCATCGGCTCAAAAGCCTTCAACAGAAACACATCGGACCAGGCAGACACAAAAGAACGAAAGGATAGACAGGCTGGACATTGCTGAGGGGCGCGGTAGATCAACCACCTCTGTGGCTTTGTCACAGCTTTTATAGTATGGAAACTATAACTACTTGCAGCCTTGTTATAGCATTCACTGCGCAGAGGTGTTGGAAGCTAAGGTCGGCCCTATCATTCACCTATTTGGCATCGCCACAGTGTTTAGAGCATAGAAGAATGGAGGGGACAGCAGCAGCCACCTCAAAGGACCAAAGACAAGGACTAACACGCCAACACTCCAAAAATGTGCCAAACAATGGCATGCGCAAGTCTCCAGCACCCCCCAAACATATGGCCAATCAGGAACAGGCAGCAAAGACACTGAATTGAAAGCCTTCAAAAGTATAAAAGTTAGATGGCTCGGTTTGGTTCCGCAAGTGCCCTGCGTGGAAGCGATCTACGTTGACAAAAAGGAAGCTCTTCACACCTGCTTCAAGATCAGGAGCAGACAATGAAAGGATATGTGCAACAAGTTCCCCAAAGTTCCCAGAGAGACTTAGACGACGTGCAATATGTGATCTGCAAGTGCGATGGGCGACCCTTTACATAGTTAGTTTTCGTGGCAGGCGCAGTGCAAGAGTGCAGATTTCATGGTAGTGCTGGAGGGGGGGTTGGGGGGGAGGGCGCAGCGCCTCCCCCCCAAAGCGAACCAAACGTTAAAACACAGCACCACAAAAGAAATCACTAGAAACTATGTACCCTATCGCCCCCTCAGTGAAGGGCATCTAAAAGTGCACAAAAGGACCTAAGGCAACAGAAGCCAAAAGCATTGTACGTTTGCAGGAAGACTGCGGCCAATAAGCTACAAGAGAAACGACCAAAGGCATCAAAAAGCATCAGTGAAAGAACAAGGAGAAAACCATAGTGCAAAGGACCAGGAGTGCGAAGGACCAGGAGACCACGGGACCGTCACGGGACCAGACCAGGACCAAAGGACCAGGGGACCAGTGGACCAGCGGACTAAAGGACCAGAGGACCCGCAGACCACAGGGCCAGGAGAGCAGCAGAAGACGCCTATCAATGAAGTTTTTGTTGATCCTTTATTACCTTGTTTTGATCCTTTTATATTTTTTGATGCTCTTTATATATCTGTTTGTTGATCTAGATGCCTACGGCAGCGGTCATGCCCTGGCAACATAGCAAGATGGTTGGAAAGATGATCAAAAGAAGAATCCGAGACATGCTCCAAAAGCCACCAAAAGCCAACACCCGCCAAACGCCAGAAGCCGCCAAAAGCCAAAAGCCACCACAAGCCAAAAGCCGCCAAAAGCCGCCAAAAGCCAAAAGCCACCAAAAGCCAACACCCGCCAAAAGCCAGAAGCCGCCAAAAGCCAAAAGCCACCAAAAGCCAAAAGCCGCCAAAAGCCAAACGCCACCAAAAGCCAAAAGCTGCCAAAAGCCAAAAGCCAACAAAAATCAACAGCCGCCAAAAGCCCAGAGCCACCAAAAGCCACAGCTAACAGAAAGCTATCAAACCACTAACGGTGAAAATAATTCCCAAAAAGGACGCGAAAAAGAAAAAAAACTTTAAAAAAATATGAGTTCCGCAACTGCATGGTTCTTTGGTAAAAGAACATTAGTGGGATCGACGGTTCGATGTGATATCGTTCATGAGGGCCTCACTCCACCAGCACATAAATGCAAAATGGTGTACTAGAATAGGCAGACCGCGGCCGACCTGATCCAAACTTGTCTTTGGTCATATTGAGGTCTTTGGCCGACCTGGGAGTCTCCCAAAAATCTATATAATCACGCACCCACGGAGACCTCGAAAAGCCGCGCTGGTCCGAAACCAAAGACGTGCCTTGGTCCAGAGGTGAAGCCGTTCGCTCTCGAAAAGGAGGGGCTTCATCACGGGACAGCCAGACTCCTGGTGCGAAAGCGATCATCTTTCGCTCCACTGAGCCAAAAAGAGTCCTTGCGGATCGGTCCTGAACTGAAAAATGGTTGTGTACCTGATGTGTTAAAATAGGGATGAATAGGGAGACGCGAAACCCATGGGTTTTGGATTGATGTTCCTTCTTCACTCTTCTTCCAGAAAGTCGAACTCCCGAAGCATTTAAACCTCCAGGTGTGCAAAAAGCGTCTTGGAGCATGGATAAACAATGATAAACATATGTTGCCGACGTTGAGGATTAACAGCTACCTACAACCTATTTCTGGCGTCCACCAACGAAAGATGCAGGACATGGGGGAAGCCAAACAGCAGCTGTGACAGTTGCAGTCGTACTAGTCTTCTTTGTAGTGGTGTTTTTGTCGGTGGTGTTGTTGGTTCTGGTGAAATACTCATACCAATAGTTTCTGAATCCATGTTTGTAGCAGCTAGCCTGCATTTGATACCAATACCAGTACTGATAAATTGTTGCCAGGATGGTGTCATTCCCCTTCACCCTACAGAATGTTGTTCGGCAGTGAACCCGCTTGCGGTGTAGTAGGTTTCGTTTGGGTCCTTGCAACTCCTTACTAATTACTAATGGTTCCGGGCATGGGAAAATCAACAAGAAAATAATGCATCTAAGTGGGAAAGCTTTCTTTCCTGTACATATTCTTTACATATTCTTGTAGCCCAACAATGAAAACACCAAACGTATATAATACAGATACTATATATATATATATCAAACAAAAACCTCTCAAGCCCGCAACAAAACCTCAGATCACACTTTTGCAAGCCTCAGATGTGTCGATGTCTTCCCCTGTGTCGGCAACCATCTGAAACCAGGCAAAGCATCGATGACACCGACCATGTTGCCTCTCAACGCATCGGTCTCTCCTGCATGGTTTGGCACACAATCTTGCCGAAGTACCGGTGCGTCTTGGACCTCCTGAGCAGACGCGGACGGCGTGGGTGCACGGAGCTTCTCCGCGATGACAAGGGTCTGAAAACCGTGACGCAGAGACTTTCCGGGGGGAGAGGGTCGCTTGTTGGGGAGGTGCGGCTTTGGAAAACGTCAAAAACGTCACCACGATGCAGGCAGAAAAGATCAGGGCAGGCCGGGCGCTTTTCGGTGTGCCAGCTAGAGCACCATGTTTGGAGAGGTTTGGTCGTTCCTCGTATATCCATAGAATGTGCCAGGGTTGTTTGATAGAAAACACATACTGAGTCTTGCAGTTTTAAGTGCAGGTGCACAAATACATAGGGCCATAGGACTCTCCCAGACGTATTTGGCTGTCCGCTCAAATCCAACTCTTTCCTGACTCTACCTTGATCCATTTCCCATTCCTGGGCCCCGTGGTGAGCACCCCGGCCCCGAACGTGACGGTTCCCGATGTCCTGGAAAGGCCCACCTGGCTCTCGAAGTCCTCGTCGCGACGGGTCCGGTCCCACGGCGCGTTCGGAGGTCGAACATGGGGGTCTTCAGAAACCAGCGAGTGAAGTCAATGATCGGTAGCATCCCAAGCTTGAAAAGATGACTAAAGCCTGTAGAACATGTCATACCCATACCATCCCATACCAAGATGTAAAAAATTGGGACTTCCAGAGTCCAGCACGTGGTTGCAATAAAAACACCCCCTTCGGACTATGCTGTGCACAACAGCACATGTTGGACCCTTCCGTGGCTCAACCTTCAACTTCCTCTTGGAGGGTGAAGAATGACAGGTCACAAAGAACGCCTGCAATGCGGAAAAAGTGATTGTTGTTACATTATGTTACGTTCCATCTGGTTTCAACTGGGACAAATCCAGCTGGAGTAGGGAACCTACAGTAAGTAAAAAGAGATTGGACAAACTGTCCATAGACAATGCTGTTGAGGGTCTGCAAATTTAAGCCATCCACTACCTGGAACCGCAACGCTCTTACGCATCGAGTTCTTTCGTCACTCAACATCAGAGCACTTACACATCAGTCACTATAGCCATGTGTCGATGTCAGGCAGCACCAAAGTTTCCATGTTCCAGGGACAACTGCCGGTTTCACAGTTGTGGTCCCTTGCAGCAAAAAATCTGCTGAATCAACCCCCCTGGTGATCCCTTTCAGCTGAAATCAGCTGAATCAACTTCCCTACACAAAACACACTCTTTGGTGTCCCACAATTCCATCCATTAAACGAAGGTCCTCGGAAGGCTGAAAAGGAAAAGAAACTCTCCCTCCCCGAGCCCTGACCCGGCTGCGAATCATTCCCAGTGGCATTCAGGATCCTTGGTGTTCAGGAATGGACGCTTTGGCAGGAAGCACTTGGGGGTGGACTAGATGAACCAAACAGTTTGAAGGTGCGCATCTCAAAAACCAGCGGGTACTTCATGGTCCTCCACATATGATCATATCATATGGGGTGTTTTTTCAATCAATCTACATGGGTGTGTATGAAAGTGGGAAGACCTCCCAGTTCAACTCCTGACCAGTCTACCCAGCCAGGGCCATGGGGGTCTCAGACCCTTACTGAATGTAAATACACACCCACATGGAAGTCCAATACATCTCAAAAACATTGGATTCTTTGGATTGTGAAGGACAGTTGTCTTTCATGTCTCTAGGTGAGTTTTCAGGGTGTGTTTCCGTACTGCACGTTGAAGTTCACCAGTGTCCCACTCTACTGTATAGCAACTGGTTGCTTCTCGATGTCCTCCAGACGGAGGGTTGGCCCAAATTCATGACAACAAAATCCGACTCATGTTCATCGTTGTGACGAGAAAACATTATTCACAAGCCGTTCATTTACTCACGGCCCAAAAGAAAAGAGACGTCTGTACCCTGAGACTAATCGAAGAATTTACGTATGTTTTCAATTTACTAAGAAAAAACTGTGAAACATACGTTGTTTAAGTTGTGTAAATTATTTTACGTTACAACCTAAAAATTACGTTACAACCTAAATATCTTCTTTGCAATTTGACAGGTGACCTTGGACAATACATTTTGTAGTACAGAACTGTTTGCACAACCTCATTTGCTACAAAATGCAAGGTACCATGCAAAAACACAGTACTAAAAAATGACCTATGGATATATGGCGCACTACAAAATCAAGGGCTACTACAAACGAACGCGTAAGCCCATGTCCCTGTCAGAAAAGCTGCAGTGTCAAGCGCTGGACGCGTCGCACCACCATTCCAAGAAATACCGCTCAGGTGCTTCTCTAGTTGCCTGCCCTGATCAACCTGGTACTTTTGCGTCTGCTCTGAATAATCGAAGCGATAGGTTTCATTGGCCCCTGAAGATTCTGCTGCGGCTGGCGCCTCTCCCTCCCTCACAAACATTGGACAATGATTCTTCTCAGCCTGAGGCGAAATCTCCTCAAAAGCTTTAAGGCCCTTATGGCGGTGCTTGTTTATGGGACAAAGATACACATCTCAAAACGCTGACTTTCAAAACGGATGCGTTGTTGTACCTCGTAATACAGGCAAACAGCCCTAAAACAGTGCCTACACCCTCAAAAAGCCGTAAAATGAAAGCGCTTGCCTAGAATAGGTTGCAATCCAGTCAATTTAGGCACCAAAACAGCGACTCCCCATCCCGGCCTCTTTCTCAAGCCTTTTTCTTGACGCAGCTGCCGCGGAGCTTTTGCTGGAGCTGGTGGGATGTTGTCGGAGTTGCCCTGTCGGGGGGTAGGGTGTTGCCCTGTCAGGGACAAGCGATTGTTGTTGTGGTTGCTAAAAGTGCTGTTGTGGGTATAACACACCCTCGTGTAATCTGAGGCCGAGTCTTGCGAAGCATCTTCAAATGGCTTCGCCTGCACGATTGCAGAATCGAACAGTCGAACAGTCATGACATTCAATTTAGAAAACACGCCGCCAACGAAGACGCGCGCAAAAATGAAACAGCCTGCCCTCGTTCAGAACAGCCTTCTGGGGCGCCTGTGCCACATCGAATGTGAGCACCTGATCAACCAACAATTTAAAAGGATGCCATGGGGAACATTCATTTATGCCATGGGGAACACTCATTTCACCCGCGCCTCCTCGTCGAGAGCGGCTGCTTGACGCTCCCACCACGTGGTCAAGCACCAAACCTAGAGCGACGAAAGCCAGAGTTCGAACCTATATATGAGGCCCACGCCATGCTCAGGTTGGCGCAGGGTGGGCAACCAAGAAGACGCCTGTGAACATTTGCCACTGGAACAGATCAGTTTTAAGAATTCGACGACGGCCGCAAAGAACGAACCCATAAAAGCGGCGCAGTCAACATGGTTCCCCACCTGTCAGGTGAGGATTGTTAGATTTTATGTCGGCCCCATCTCCTCCTCCTCCGCCTCCTCCTTCTCCCTCTCCTCCTCCCCCTCGTCCTCCTCCGCCGGACCTCAACCACGACCATCCACGTCCAATGTTCCCTGCCGGACCTCAACCACGACCATCCACGCCTAGTCTTGCCTGCCGGACCTCAACCACGACCATCCACGCCCAGTGTTCCCTGCCGGACCTCAACCACGACCATCCACGCCCAGTGTTCCCTGCCGGACCCCAACTGCGAGCTCCAGGCCAAATGTGTTCCCTGCCGGACCTCAACCACAGCACACAACCACACCCACAATCACAAACACATAACCACAAACAGAACCACAAACACACAACCACAAACACACAACAACAAACAAACAAACAAACAAACAAACAAACAAACAAACCAACCAACCAACCAACCAACCAACAAACAAACAAACAAACAAACAACAACAACAACAACAAACAAACAAACAAACAAACAAACAAACAAACAACAACAACAAACACACAACCACAAACACAACCACCAACACACAGCCACAACCACAAACACAAACACACAACCAAAAACACAACCACAAACGCACAACCACAAACGCACAACCACAAACACACAACCAAAACACAACTTCAAACACACAACCACAAACACACAACCACAAACACAACAACAAACACACAACCACAGACACACAATCACAAAGACACAACCACAACTACAACCACAGCTACAAACACACAATCACAAAGACACAACCACAACCACAACTACAAACACACAATCACAACCACTACCAGCACCACAAACACACAGCCACAAACACAACCGCAAACACACAATCACAAACACACAATCACAAACACACAGCCACGAACACACAATCACAAACACAACCACAACCACAACACAGCACACAACCACAACCACAACACACAACCACAGCACACAACCCGAGGACCCACAAGCAAAATCGAGAACTACAATACTCACGACCATGGCAACATGCTCCTCACTACGGCATCAAAACAAATGATTGAAATGTCATGGTGGGGTCACTCGAAGTAAAGTAATTAAAGACGATTTTGCTTTTAAGCTTTTGACTTTCATTCGTGGGTGCAAAATAGTGGCCTCGGTGTTGATGGCCATTAGGACACCCGCCATGTTGAGAAAGGCGAAAGAAAGACTAGAAACGAAAAACGTGTGTTTGCATGCGATGGTGCGGTTGCTGTGTGGGCGTGATTGCGCGCCTGTATGGGCATGTGTATGTGAGATTGTGTGGGTGTGTGTGGTGCGTGCCTTCGGCGTGCAATGTGGTCGAGTCACTAGTCTCAAGCCGAAGCTGCGTAGAACGTTACAAATAATGGGCGATGTCCAACACCAAACACGTTTGCCACGTTTTGGTCTCATGTGGCTTTTTCTGCGGCGCATCTTCGGCTCAATCTGCATCAGTCCTGCCGTGCGTCAACAAGCGGGCAATAAACGATGGTCTGCATGGTTGCTGGGGTTTTCGGCTTGCAGGCGAGGAAAGAATTAAGCTAGGATGGCAACTGAAAGACTGAGTTTGAATGTCCTCTGCAAGTCATCCGACTCCGACTCCAGCTCGCAGTCAGAAAGCGCCTGCCAATAAGCGCGTCGCAATTTCTTTAAACCAATTTTGGCACTGCACTCCGTCCAGCGTCCGAGCGCGATGAGGGGCAAGCTGCGCTCTCGCCGTCAGAGTCGGGCTCAGATTCCTCCGCGCTGTCCTCGCAAACGCACGGGGCAATTGCAATAAGAAAATAAGCAGGCCTTCAACGCACTAGCCACAGAACTCAGGAATGCACAGCTGCGGGATCCAGATCAAACATCTCCTTGGGCAGGCAGTGAGGCAAGCAAAGAGTGCATGAACAAGGTGAAAGAAGACCTAAAACTCAGAAACCTCAGCGATTGAGAATCGGACCCCATAGAGGCCGTCGACAGTATTCACAACGGCGGGGTTCGCAGGAGGGTCAGCCTCTCCCACAGCTATTACGCGGTATCTTGCTGCGCGCATTTTTGTCTAGGTCTCGGACGAAAAAGTCCATCTCAGGATCATCTTCCTGCAGGACTTTTACAGAGGCACTGGGAGTGATTCTGCGCTTGTGAACACCAAAAACCTCCTCTTCTTTCGAAGACATCTGCAGTGCAAGTGTCAATGCCTCAGCACTCCGAAAGCCCCCTAAAGGAACCCGAGCACTCCTCTAAACCATTCTACACAGCCACTTTTTGGAGCCATTGCACCCTCCATTTCCGGTCTGTCCAACACCGATGGCATCCTCCACTTCGCCAAGGCACATCTTCGGGACATCGCAGCTCCAGCCCACCCATCGCCTCTGGGTTGCCAGGCCTCACCGAGCGCCGATGCTCACGCCGCGAGGCCCCGAAAACGCAGGCTGCTCGGCCGGAAAAACAAACGGAAGAAGATGGGAAAAAGGAAACGAAGCGCCGTGGGTCCCCAAACCGTGGAGGATTTTCGGGTCGAGTTTGTGAGTGTCCACCTGCCTTTGGTAGTTAAAGACATGTCTTTGCCGCCGGCCTGCATGCTTCTTGGTCACTAGAGACAACGAAGATTCATCGGTGTGAAGTATCGGTGGTTCGGTGTGAGTCTGTCCCTTTATACTGCAAGTATGGGGATTTGGAGCAATCTTCTTTCCTCCCTGCTGGCCCAAACTCGGTGAATTCCATGTGTAGGACCAGGATATCTCTCTGCAGTTTTGCTTCCTCCAAAAACTGCCTGCCACTTCGCGGATCTGTGCCCTTTCTGCCGAGCATGATTGAACGATCTATTTTAAGACATAGCCATAGCACAATCTCGCTACAGGCCTTGGCGGTATGAACCTTTGTAGACATCTCTCTTACTTTGCACAGGGTCTTGCCCTTTGCAATCAACATAGTCACCAAGAGTGAGACTGTTTGACTGATCGGTTCCAAGAATCACGCCGATGCCGATTTCTATCGATTTCTGGTGCCTCTGTAATTCAATGTCACTGTGCCATTAGGAACATCAAGTTACAATCCAATCCGAGATTTGGAGGTTGTAGCCAGGAGGGGCCAGGAATTGACACTTCCTGAAATCATCAAGTGGAAAATCACCTGTCGGTAGAGGAAAATGGTAATTCAACCGGCCATTTTCCACTTCCATGAATGATTGTTCCATGGAGTGTATAAGAATTCTCAAATCTAGGTTGCGAGGTCTCCAATCATGGGCCATCTCTGAGCCATCTCTGGCCTTTGTTCTCGGGCACCTCGCTGTTCGTTTGGGCACTTCGCTGAAGTGGACTCCAGAAACTTGGGCAGGACATCCATCCACTTTTTAGAGGACCCCTCCCCAGCCAGTTCATCGCGGCGGGACCCATGCAGTCATTCCGCACGCCAACCCCCGAAGAACCACAGGAGCGGCAGACACCGGAGGCTCGACGCAGTCACGGACGCGGCATGCGTGGCGCCGGGGACGCTTGGCGCGTTTGGATCCAAGGAGCCCAGCTGCAACTGGCTCAACTGCCCGGCCAAGAAGCTGGACATCCTTGGACGACCGGTCGCAGCGGGGTTCCCGGTTTCCGGTCTGAAGCGGACACCGGTGATTGGGAGGGACCAATGACCAAGGCCGCTGCGTTGGGCATCTCTCAACAGAGCTCGGCAACGAAAGAGGAACCAAGATGAACCAAGATCTCTGAGACTGATCAAGAAGTGGTTCATTATGGTTCATGATCCATATCAGAGAAAAGCCGTGAGTTGGGAGATGTTGAGTCTGTAGGGCAACACCAACGCAATTGATCGATCAGGGGCCTGCCCATTCAATTGTCGGGCCTATGTGAACAGGTCGGTCTGCCCTACAATATTGCCGTGGTACTACTGTGTAGTGTCGTTGGCGGAAGGAGACCGAAGCTATTTACATCTACATCAGCACCAATTTTGCTGAGAACACATAAGAATTCCTTCCCCATTCAGAGTTTGTTAATGGCATCCAAATTCCAAGCCAAGGTTCCCCAACTCCTCTACCTCCTCCAGATCCTGTCGCTCCATCATGGCCTCCTGCGGTTCTACAGAACTTGTGGACATCCCAGGGGCTCCCAAGATTGTAACCATGGACCATGGCTCTCGTTCAAACATCAATGTACTCTACAAACCCTACACTGAAGAGATGTACACCCGCAAAGGAAGCTGCAGGTCCCCGGATCAAACAGTGGATTGGTCTCTCTATATATATATATACATATAATTGGATATGATTCAATGGGGGCTATGGGCAGGGTCAAGCAACAGTCCAAAAAGAATAGCTTGGATTGACAAGCTCTCTTGCGGCCACCAACATTCTTGCCCTGCTGCAACATCCAGCTTTGGCGGGATGAAACAGAACAAGTGGATGCTGGAATACCATTCATGCTTGCCAGTCTCAGCACTCCGAACTCAGAAACTGCCTAGCTGTGCCTACCAGCACGCTTTGACTATCAGAATCTCTCAAACAAGCACCACAAAGGAGGTCGCAGGGTCTCCATGTTCCCACATGGACAGCCGTGCAGTTCTCTTGCAGGTTCTTTCTTACAGAAGTGAACGGTCTGATACAAAAATGAACCGGTTGATAAACCATAAACCTGTTCGGGAGGAGCACAGTGAGAAATCAGAAACAGCAGATCAACGCCGCACCAGACCTTCGCATGCCCGAGCACCAAAAGTTATATAACCCGTTGGAAGGCCAGGCCTTCCTTCGGTCCGAGTGGGAAGCTTCGGTCTACCCACCAAATGGGCATCTGTTACCTTTGAGAATGAAAGGGCCTCTTGGAAAATGATCGGTTTTAATCCCTGCTCGGTTTTATTTCTTTTCAGGGAGTCGGGCACCCAGTTCAAGGCAATAGTCAATAGCTGAGAGTGGCAAAGAGGTATCCTCGACCACTTGTTGCAAGCCATCTCGGAGATTGTCCACCGCAAAGGACAGCAGGCTTTTCCTGTCCCGGTGCGGTCTTGTTTCTGCTGAGCTATGGGTCTGTCTCCAAAGAATCAATGGTCATTCGCTCCTGTAAGAGTGGTTTATGGCCACCCTTTCTCCTATAGGTCCTTTGATCCCCCCAAAACAAATCTTCGTCTGTGCAGCGATTGAGCCGGTGTTTCGGAACGCTCTGCACTTCTTTGAAAACCTTCACCGCTCTCAGTTAAAGTCGTTCATCAAACCCACGTGGGTGAGGCTACCAACTCCAAATCCAAATGGCTTTCGGTAAGAAAACAACAAATTGAACACGTGTTGCCCCGTTGTTTTCTGCCAAACAGAAGACGCCCGACTTGTAAGATCCGGAAAAAAAGAACCAACGGAACGGTTTCCCGCAAATTTCGCCTGGTGCCTGGATCCAAAATTGGCCAGCTGCACTCGATGGCACGCCTAGGGGACTGAGACAGACCGCCGGGAGGTGGGTGTCAGAGACGGATCAGAGATACCGTTGACAGACCAAGTGAAACGCACCAACAAGAACCTGCGATTTAGTTGCAAACATCAACGCAACAAAAGCATCCTTCTGACTTCTTTGAAAGGCTATATAGCCACATGGGTTTGGGCCTAAAAATCAAGGCCGGCCCGAACACGTCACCCCCCCCACAACACAAATGGCTTTGGATATCATAACTATTAACTATAATATATACATGAAAAAATAAGAAACCATACTGACAAATTTAAAAGCAAGAGTTGAACGGGGTGTCGGGGTGCATCCACGTGAATCAAAACCTGCGTGGCCCACCTGGTTTTCGACCTGCTGTTCGACGAAAAAAGAACACAGTACTTGTGAAATGCTCGTGTGGCATTTCCGGTAGGAGCAAGGACGCTACTAGGGGCTCCTGGCATCGCTACTAGGAGCAAGGACGCTACTAGGGGCTCCTGGCCGTACTACTAGGAACAAGAAGCTACTAGAAACCGAGGTCTTCTGGAACTCCATGGGATTCTGACAGATTCCAGGCCTAAAATCAATACGAAAAACGAACGGTGTCCAGTTGTGGTTTGGACAACTGCCCGGGCAACAAGTCTCGGAGGGTAAAACCACATACATATATAGACCAAAATATCAACTCTAAAGATAAGTAAACCACCCAACGCATCCAACGCCCGAAACAAATGGAAGTGTGAAAAGGCGCTTGCGATAAAATGTATCATTTTCCTCGGCAACCTGGGATTTCTTCGGATAGCTTGTCAAGCTATATTATTTGTCATCATGATCCACCGTGCAGGGCGTAAGCACCAATTATATAGGGTATCGGGAATAGGATAAGATAGTATCGATGACACACAAAAACATGCCGAACCAAGATGGCCGTTCACTTGTCGGACGTTCAATCTAGACTACAAATTAGTTGAATTCACCTTCAGAACAAGAATCTCATCTTGATGTTTCGTCATGAGCCCATGAGTCTAGTCAACGGTTCCTTGTGTGTGAGCTGGCTTCAACCCGAACATTCAGCATGGCGACCATGCCCCAGTGGTCGCTCCAATCAACATTAGATTCTCACTTGCACTCGAGACTCTGCCCTAAACGATTTTCATCGATCCACTGCGAATACTCGCTCACGCCTACGGTTAGCGAATCCGCGCTTCTCCGACCGTTGCACCCCATTGAGGCAAAGCAATATCTATAGCCCCAAAAGCTCAAATCCCCGACCATCCACCATCCATTCCAGCAAGCCGTGGGGTTTCCCGGTGTCCCCCATCCGATTCGCCGAAATGGCTGGAAACCTTGCAGCATTCTCCACCTGCGCGGTCGCGCCGCTTGTCGCATCTCTTCAGCCCACGTTCGCTTGTCCCTGTTGGGAGCTTCGTTCCCGGCACGGTGTTGCGAAGCGCAGACGGAATAGACAGACCATCCACTACTCAAACGTTTTGGCTAGGACCTGCTGAGTAGTGTTTCTCCTTCAGGCAAAACACCTAACAGACCTAACCAACAGGTCTCCATCCAGGTACCCACTTGAGAGGTGTCCCTATGTATACAGCAATATGTATATATATATGGTACCCCCCCAAATGTCTACCTCTTTTAATTTTGATTGGTATTTGCGGTGCTTTATGCACATTGTTTCTGGTTTGTTTTGGGGAGCAAATTTGAGGTGAAAGCGGGTGCCATACATATAGACTGCTTCATGTTTGTTTTTGATACCTTAGCCTAAAATACATAAGTTTGTATTGAGTAATTAGGTTTTGAACTATATATATTTTTACATCAACTTTTGACTTTGCAGCCCCTCGTGCAGTGCAGGTTGAAGATTGCACTTTAAAACAAAACAAGAACATGTTTTCAGCAGTCCTCAGAAATCTTAAAACTTCGGATATCTTTCAGAGTTTGCTGGAACCAAGAACCACGAACCAAGATTGCACATAAAGTCTTGGGGATAATCGTGGTTCTTGGCTCCAAGAAAACCTTCTCATCAGAACCTAGGTTTTCCCCAAAACTTTCTGTGCAATCTTGGTTCTTGGTTCCTGGCTCCAGGAAAGTCTTAAAATTTCTTAAAAAACTATTGTCCCCGAAAACTTTCTGTGCACCGTGTACCTGTCAGGAGCGTAGTATGTGAATTTGCTAGAAGTACTCTCAATATGCCAGTCAGTGCTTAAAAGACTCAATGTGTGAGTTTAAAGATCAAAATACTATGTAGTGAGATTGCACCTCTACTCTTCTCTTCTTCTCTCCTCCTCCCTTCTCTTCTCTTCTGTTCTCTGAGGGGAGAGTGGGAGGGAAAAGGACTGAAAGAGAAGAGAAGAGGAAGAAGTGCTACTGAGATGACATGCACACCAGAGCTACGGCTGATAACCAGCCCGATCCAAGACCACCCTGCAGGCAAGCGCTCCTTTTTGTCACGCTTGAGCCAAAGTTGCCAGTCCGCTTATGTCTGCAAGCCGAACACAGTGACGGCAAGGTTGCGAAACTCGATTCCCGGCTTGGAACCCTTGAGGCCTCTGGATGGCGGTGCGTAGGTGCAGCACGCCGGAGGCACCATGGTGTCCCACAAGCGAACACAGCAATTTCAGGCTTCCCCTATTCAGTCGTAGTGGAAGGTCAGTGAAACCTGAGGAACCTTCTTCTTTTGAGTTGTTTAAATGTAATGTCACCGTGTTTAAAAAAAAGTAACAAACTAACAACTCATATACAGTAATCAGTTGTATTCATTAATTAGCATACGTGCAATTGTACTGGGTGCGACTGACAGTATGAATTGGAGTGCTCATATATGATATTGTTCATTGTCATGTACACAATTAATTATGTTAATTGATTTGTTTTCTTGTGGGGTCTTCATACGTGTACACCATGAGATTCATAGATTGAATCGCAAGTCCAATGTAACAATTTGAGTTGATAGTTTTGAAATTCACATGATCAATTATATCTATTAATTACTATATTTGCAATTGGATTAGAAACTACTAACAATATGAATTGGAATGTATCCTTGTTCTCTAATTTCCCAACCTTGGAAAACATGTGTCCTTATCTGTGTGCATTGGTCAGCCGTTCTGCTTATATTGGTGCATTCAAATCACAGGTGACAACACAGGGTAAAAACAATGCTAGCAAACCAAACAGGTAGACATTTTGGGGGTTAGCATATACATATATATATATATATATACTCAAGGGTGTCCCTATGTTTATATATACAGTGCGACTAGTCTACTATATAGGTACGCAATTTGACGTGAGCCAAACCAAATTCACAAGCGTGCACCAGCCAGGCCAGCATGAACGAATCGGTACCCCCTCGAAACCCTCACCACCAAACAATACGATGAGAAGTGCCCAGTTGACCCTCTTGGGATTTGCAGCACAGGGTGATTCTTGAATGGATCTTCATTTACCAAGACGATAAGCAGCCTGCTGAGCTCAAGACCCACTCACTTGGAGTCACAGAACCGGTCCTAATTGTTGGCCATCGCTGCTAAGCTATGTTAGGCCCACCATCTTTACTCACTGTCCACCGGAGTCCACCAAGCAGCTCGCAGGGGACTTCCCCTTCTCCAGTTTTTCCCGCGCGGCGTACAACCAGTGGGATTCCGAAAGTCGTCCACCATGGGCTCCGACCGAGGCTCAGACCGAGCATGGGAGCCTTTTGAAGACATGGAGAGTAGATGTGGTGCGTTGTAAGGGAAAGTGGCTCGTTCAAAGGGAAAAAGGATGAAGAAACAAGGAAAGGTAAAAAGAAGGCAAAGGTCAACTACAACCACAACAACAACTCCCTCAACAAAAAAAAGGTTCAAACTAGACGACGAGTGGCCCGAAAGCATTTTTCATCACGTGTGAAGTTAGTGTGAGTTGTGTTAAGTGTTCAGTGTGAAGTGTTAAGTCGAGTGTGTTGAGGCAGTGTGTGGGTCTCTGTGTGTGTGTGTATCTATGTCTGTGTGTGTGTATGTGTCTCTCTCTGTATGTCTTTCTGAAGCGCAGGAACACCTTTTTTCTGCAAGTTCTTGACCTCTCGCAGGTCACCTCCGCGTACTGGAGTTGTACTACCAAGTCGCCAGTTCTCATCTTCCAGCTCCCCAGATACTCCGCGTACTAGGGTGGTACTACCAAGTCGCCAGTTCTCATCTTCCAGCTCCCCAGATACTCCGCGTACTCAAGTTGTACTACCAAGTCGCCAGTTCTCATCTTCCAGCTCCCCAGATACTCCGCGTACTAAAGTTGCACTACAAAGTCGCCAGTTCTCATCTTCCAGCTTGCCACATACTCCGCGTACTAAAGTTGCACTACCAAGTCACCAGTTCTCATCTTCCAGCTCCCCAGCTACTCCGCGTACTAAAGTTGTACTACAAAGTTGCCAGTTCTCATCTTCCAGCTTTCCAGATAATCCACGTACTAAAGTTGTACTACAAAGTCGCCAGTTCTCATCTTCCAGCTCGCCAGATACTCCGCGTACTAAAGCTGTACTACAAAGGCACGATCTCCGCAGAGGGTCGCGCGCACACCGGACAGATCGCACTCTCGCCTGCATTTCGCGCACTCAACACGCACGATCTCCGCAGAGGGTTGCGCGGTAATTTCACAAATCGCGCTCTCGCCTGCATTTCGCGCACTCGACACGCACGATCTCCGCAGAGGGTTGCGCGCACACCGGACAGATCGCACTCTCGCCTGCATTTCGCGCACTCGACACGCACGATCTCCCCAGAGGGTTGCATTTTCGGTTGACGCTGTTCGTCCCACCCTCCGCCTTTAAGAGAGAATTTATAAAGTGGCGAAATGTTTTTCATTGGGACATCTCTCGTGCAAGTTTTCCATACTCACACTTGCATTGCACTTGGATATACTTGCCGTTGGATGCTTTCACTCTTCCACTTACACTGGGATACGTATAGAAGTGTAAGTCTTCATGTTCATGTTCAAGTGTAAGTGTGGAAGCGTAAGTGTTCAAGTGTAAGTGTAGAAATGTCAGTGTTCAAGTGCAAGTGTGGAAGTGTCAGTGTGTAGGTGTAAAAATGTGTCGAAGTGTCAGTGTTCAAGGGATTTTCCGGAAGAACCCTTCGCAATGCTTTCGGGAAAAAGGTCTATAGTAGTCTAGACCTGAGAGGAATTCTTGATGCCCCCAGCTGACCAGATTGCTTAGGGGTTTTCAACTCACTATGGCAACTTCACACCAGTGATGTCCACACCGAAACCAACGATCTGTAGAGACGGGCAGGAGAGGGTATGGGTCGTCTTTTTACAGGTAGACCCCGCAGAGCACTTGTAAGTTTAGGAACATTGATCACCAACAATTTGGGTAGGGGGTCCCACCAGTGCGTTTGACATGCGTAGAACAACAGCTGCCCTTTGATTTTGATGGTTCGGTCGGTTATATAATTTTGGAGTTGTGATTTGGGTTTCGGGGTGTACCTGCTGAGGCTGCCCAACCTCTTCTGGTTCATTCTTCCAGTCGGATATGCGACACCTGCAGGTTCGTTACACCATCGTCGATCCCTGGGCGTCCGGATCCCTGCCTGCAAGTTCTCTGCGCCTTGGCCGCCTTTTGTCTCTCCAGTCGGCGTTCCCGCCCTGCCTCCGCTTCTGCATTGAGGGAAAAGGATCAATGAACAGAGGTCAAAGGAAAAGCTTGTGAAGGCTATGTCCTCTCCAATACCCTCGCTTGCCGGCGATGCTGACTCTAAAAAGGGCCGTTCCAGAATCTGCTCCCTCCAGTGGCACTTGGCCAGAACATGAAACCGTGAAACCCATAAATAATATGAAACCGAGTTAAAAATCTGTTAAAATAAGACTTTTGGCCTCACACTGTCTGTTTGCTTGCTTCTTCGCGCAGTGTCTTTGCTCTCATCTTGCTCTCACTTCGTGGATGTTTCGTCGGTCCGGTCCAACGGGGCCGTGTGGCGGACGCTCCGCTCTACATCCGGCACAGCCACGCGGTAGCGCTAGCACACAGCGATGATGCCATGTAGTTAGCTCAGTTTGGTTAGGTTACCCAAGCGGCGATGGCGGTTGAGTTTATCACCCAGCGGTGCGAAGGTGCGACGTCTTGAAGTCTTAACTAGATGATGACTTGGCTACCTATTGAACTCGCCGGTCTCGACTTGAGGGCGATCTCATCGGAGTCTCTCTCATCTGCCTGGAAAAGAGCGGTACACGTCTGCGCCTTCCAGCGTGCAAAACCGTACAGCGATACGGGAAGCAGTACGGTACGCATGCGAGAGTGAAAGGTCCAGTTGTTGCTGTCCAGGAGAAGGAAAGGTGCTGCAGACTTCGGTGCTGATGGCGACGGATACACTACCCAAAAGAGTTGTTTGACTGCGCTTTTGCATGCTTTTGCTAGTTTCAATTGCAGCCGGGGATATGGGCATAACTGCTAAGCTGGATAAACTTGAGAGGCAAGAGAACTTCGCAGGTGTTGGTCCATTCTTCTGGCCATGGGGCTGTTGTCCCTTCGTTTTGTGCCATATTCCAAACCTCAACTTCCTCACAGCTGTCCTGGGAAAATGCTTTGCTTCTGGGTGGTTCCCGGACATCTTTACGGCTGCTGTGTGTCTTGGTGTGTAGACTAAGATCTTTCAAAAATATGTGGGGAGGGGATGTTCACAGAGTAGTCGTAGATTGCAAAATGGCTTGATTTGTTAAGGTGTCAAAATCCAGAAACTGATGGAACTGAGTGCTTGCGCACAGGAAACCCGACGGTAAAGGGAGTTGTGCAAAACATCCTCCCACGCTTTAAAATTGACACAAACGAAGAACAACAATGTGTTGGATCACATGTTGGGAAAGGTTCTCTCTCACTACATACTGCATCCGCCACACAAGTCTGCTTGAGTCTTGAGTGCACCGGCAAAATGGTTTCTACAAACCAGTTCATGAATTAATGCATGTTTTCATCACGTCATCACGTATTGAAACAATGCGGTGGAAGCTGCTCTTTGGAAGGTCCTTCATCGTTCGTGACGCCTTTGGATTCGTGACGCCTTCTTCACACGTTCGTGACGCCGCGAGCCAGTCCCACCTCCGCCTCCTCCTCGCTGCGCTCGGAGGAAGCCTTCGGAAAATTCGGTCTGATGGCGGGACGTATGGAGTGGTGGATAGACTCGAGTCTCGGTGGGATCGATGATGAAGGGACCAGCGATGCATAAATAAAACACCGTCGGATCCTCAGACACAAAGCAGAGGCAGGATGAACCAAAAGAGATCGGCCAAAAAGGAGCCTAAAGGAGTCCAAAACGGGGTTCACAAGGTGCTAGAGGAGAATTTCTGAGGCCATCCGATGTCCATCCCCAATCAAATGCAGATCTTCGTTCACTGGCCTAGCGAAACATAAGACACAATGAAGTAGCAGCTGACAGGAGTTGAGAACAACCAAGGCACCGGAAGCTTTGGCTATCCCTCTCGTGCCGTGTGTTTGTGGAAGAATGATTTTGTCCCTCCTCAAGTCCTCAAGTGTTTGAGACACCAAAAAACATCACCGACGTGAAATGCGGACCCCCCTCGAAAGGGATGTTTAAGTTTTCCTCGCTTTTCCTCACAGCAGCTTTGTGAAGATCCCATCTGTTCTTGGGGTGGACAAGAAGCTACTAGTAACAAGGTGCATCACTACTAGGAGCAAGAAGCTACTAGTAGCTAAGTGCATTACTACTACCTAGTAACAAGATGAAGCCAAAAGAAGCTTCCAGCACTTCAAATTGGTCTGGCAAGTTCGCCTCACCTCTTCCAGATCATCATCCTGCGCGCATGTCGAAATGGCAACTCTCGGCCGAAAATACGAGGCCGGAGGACCCTGTCGCGCAGGAAAAGAACGAAAAATGAAAAGGAGAAACAACAAGAAAGGCCAGGCCAGGCAAGGTATATCTTTTTCTACTGTTTGTCGTCAACATGGTGTCTCTAAAAAAGCCGCTCCTGCTCGCATTGGAGGTTCAAGGGAAAGAGCGGATTGTGCAGAGTTTGGGGCTTCCGCGGAGTGGTCAGCTGCGCACCACGCATCAGGGGCCTCAGTCCACACTTCCACCAAAACACCTCTCGTCACACCTGGAACGGTTCTTTTCAGTTTACGGGGCAGGGCCCGCAGGGTATGGCTTTGAGAGAACCAAGAGCCACGACCGGACCCTCTTTCTTCAGCGGATGGGACGAAGAAGAACGGACCCGAGGGCTCGAGACCGTGGAGGGAGTAGATGGTGTGGCGGTGGGTTGAAAGTGTGCATGCGCTGGGTTGTGTATGAAAGCATATGAAAACTGTTACATGCACCACACATTTGGGGTCATCTTCAGGGTTCTAGCTTGTTGGACTCAACACAACTTGGACATCACCAGTGGCGCCGCTACTTCCTGCGAGCGGCACTAGGAAGAGATGAAGCTTCTCCCAGGTGTCCAAGGCCTGCGAGACCAGCAGGACTTCTCCATGGGCCCCGGGACTGGCCTTCGCTTCTGCTTCTGCTTCGGTCTCCACGGGCACCAAGCAACGTGGGGACCCCTCCCATGGCTTCGCTGCCAAATTGATGGGTGACATGGATCCGAATTGGTGCGCCAAGCATCCCCGAACCTACGACCCAAGCATCCCCGAACTGCACCTGCAGCAAGAACTGATGAGGGTCCAAGATGAGGTCCTGCAGAGGAAATGCTGGGAACAAGCAAATTGCAGCATTTCAGTCCAGCGAAAGTAAGAATCCACAATTCTACTATGGCCCAAGCATATGCTGCATTTACACATCCAGCATTCCCTCATAAACAGACAGCTGCTACCACCCTAGTGCTACTCTGGTATTTCCATACTCATGGCTCAGGTGGCTCGAGCTGGTCTGGGGCCTTCAAGCGGCTCAGGTGCTTCTGCAGCTGCTGGATCATCTGTTCGCTGAGCACGCCTTGCCCCTCACCACGTGGCAAAGGATCCATGGCCTCCCAACATAGCAGAGCACGATAGAGCGACTGACATGGCCGGCTGACCATATGCTGCTGTTCGTCAGCATGGCTGGCATGATCTTTGAAGGGACCAGTCGAAATCTCGGTAAACGGTCGATTAGATCCCAGTTGTTTCATGTTGTTTCATTGTAATGCAAGATATGTATCTCAAGATATAGACATGACGCGTTGTTTAACCAAGCTTGGTGACTTAGTGGATGGTCAACTCAAGCGAAAAATTGGGTCTTGCTGGAAACCTTCCGACTTCGGACTTGGATGGAGGGACCTGACTTGGCTATCGATAAGGAGCCGAGCTTCAGAAACATCTATTATATATATATATACATACAGTAAATATGGATACCAAATAACCAAATAGATCTATATATACATACCTTTCATGCGCAACCACTTGTTCCTCAAGAGTTTGACGGGTTAGACTCTGCGAGATCCCCCCACCCCTCGAGGATCTCCGTCGATCGGAGTGGTGGCCGCCTCGTCGCCGCCGCCTGCGGCGGGGCCAGGCTTGAGCATGCCTTGGAGCGGCGCCCGACCCTCGAGCGCTTTCTTGAAAAGCGATGCTGCATGCATGTGCCATTTCATTTGCAGAGTCAGCCACTGTCGACTGTATACCCTTGCAAAAGGTTCCGATCATGGCCAAAAAGCCACAAAACAATGTTTGGGGTCTGAGTCCGCGCCATCCATTCTGCAAATAGAGCAAATGGAAAAAAAACATCGGATTGGCATTGGCATCTACCATTTCCTTGCACCAATACCAAAACAAAGCACAATCCAGAATTATTCTGCCCAGCCATTCTCAAGACCAGAAGACCGAAAAGCCCGTACCATGCTCTCAAAGTGAAGCTGTCGAAGGCTGACCTGACCGATGAAATCTGCCTTCCCACCTTTGCTGGCTAAATGATATTCAAAATTGCACCTCTTCTAGCATCTCTGCTGAAGGTTTTCCAGGTCTCTTCCGTTGCCCTTGGACGCGGCTGGCTCCACCAAGCAGCTATGGGGATGAAACTTGCCTGGATGGTCTCCATGCAAGTTGGGCAGTGGCCTGAGGGACTCCCATCGATAGCACCATTCAAACATTGAGACCCCAAGGGAATCCCCAGCAGCTGGGCATGAGTCTGTTGTTGGGCAGTGGCAACCAATCCTGCCTTTTCGAGGTGCCATGCGAGCATCACAGCATGGTTGCACAGTACATGCGCCCACATATGTGCAAGCATGACAAAGCTGCAACAAGCAAGAACCAGGGACCTGCTCCGGGCCCCTGCTCCGGAGACTGCCAGCATGTGATCGTGACAACGCGACCAGTGGGGCTGCCGTCTCCTGCATCTTGACGTGTGGGGACTCCAGGCACGCCATTATAGCGAAACGGACAAATGTCAGGGACGACGAGGATCAGCAAATCAAGTAGCAGTCCCAAGTGCCGTCAAAGAGAATGGTGAAACATGATGAAACAAGAAGGTGCTGATGCAAACGACACTAGTGCAAAATCAGCACCGAAAAGAAGATAGGAACAACATGGAACAACAACTTCAAAAGATATATAATGACTTGATCAATGCTGACCATTCCTCACTTGACGGCCCATTGGTTGTTACGTGTCAAACACCCAACCAACATATATAGACAAGCACACAAATTGCGTTCTTCAAAGTGAAGAAAACAACAACCAATGAAAGCGTTTGACCACTCAACCCTTGGATTTGGATGGGAGACTGCGCTTGGTCAGATCTTCAGCCATCGTTCGTGACCAGTTTTGGAAACAGGTTCCGGAGCAGGTCCTGGACCTGTTTTTTCCGGTTCCGGAGGAGGTTTCGGAGCAGGTGCGCAGGTTCCGAAGCAGGGGTTTCCAGTTGGAGGTGAACGTCAAAACATCCTTGAAAAAGAGTTTGAGGGTCAAGGGCAGAACAGGTAAAAGAAATGATGATGCAGTGAAGAGCTGCTAAGCTCCGCTGTTGGGGAAGAAGAACAAGGAAGAAAAAGCCGTTGGAATACTGTACAGGAATTCACAAAGAAAATGATGCGCACAAAATCATAGGAGGTTTAAGAAACAATGCAAGCTTGTGGGTCGAACACCTCTCCGATCAGACGTGGGAGAGGAAAAGGGAGTTCTTCGACCGTCCTTCTCTTTCCTTCGACCGAATTCGGATCCGGAGAGGATCCAGATTCCAGATCCTCAAAATCCTCAAACCGCTGGGCAGGAGCGTGCTAAGAGTTCCGTCCCCAGGCTGAGCAAGGCACAGTCCCGGCTTGCTGGAGCGCAGCCAATGGCATTTCGCCTCGCCCATCTGCGCCTCGGTGAATGGCAGTGTATCTCGGTGTCGAAATGGCAGTGATGGAAGGAGTGAGGAACTCAGAGGAGTTGTTCTTTCGGATCTTTCGCATGACGTGTACAGATTGCGAAGTTAAGAAGGAACATTGACTCATTATACATACTCATTCTCAACCAAGCGCCACATGCCAAGCCGTGAACAGATGAACTCTTTTGCTTCTAACTTCTAACTGAAGCAGCGAAGGAGCCTCCTTTTGAACCCTGAGACGACTTGTGACATCTCACAGAAATCAATGTCGAACCTTGAAGTGGGTGTCTTGAACAGGACAGGAAGTAATAAGTAACGCAAATGAACTCTTAAATAAGAGCTTTCAGGAACCCACCCACACTCCGCCGAATTCCTGTCCGTCCCATTCAATCCCCACAAACCTCCTCATCATGGAACCGCGGCTTGTAGGGGCTCCCGAAGAAACATGGCGCACCTGAGATGGCAAGGCATGAATCTCCCACATAAGTCTCGTGGCCAGGTTGGATGCAATGGAGACGCTCCTAAATGGTGCATATGTCTGACAGCTCCTAAACCATCCCAACTGAAAGATGCGTTTGGTAGTTATTGCATCTTTGTTCGGCCAATCCATTTCTCCCATTTTACGTGCAGCCTTTAGTCGCTAACAACCACAAGCCCCTTGTCTCCCCTCTGAAAACAGGTACGTGAAGCACAGTAACTCCGAAACTAAATCAATGACGGCTGTCCCTTGCATGAAGGTCATCCACAAATGTCCAATCCAAAAGCGAGAGAAAAATGGACTCAAACCTCGAAAGAGACAAAGTTAAACCCAAACTGGCTAGACAATGTTGTTTTTCCTTTAATGAAAAACATCGGAGAAGGATTTGGCTTTCGGCGTGTCACAGCCGCCATCCTGCTCGATGTTGTGTTCGGAGATCTCAACCTTTAGTGCAAACGGTCATCCATGCGCTGTTCCACCAAAAGTGAAAGTTTGCCACTCCATTTCTCCCTCGAAGGGTGGCTCCCATTCCCATGAAAATCCTGCAGCTGCGCAGCAAGCTCCAAGACATCCAAGCAAGCAAGACATGACTTCTAGACCAAGACATCCAACACCATGGGAAGAACACCTGGTTATGGTATTTATGGGCAGAAACTCATGAAACCTCCAGTTCGCATCCATTCTCATCCATTTCTCCATGAGAATCTTGGGATCCATTCGCGCTTTGGAACCTTCAACTCGGCCGCCAAGGCACCACTGCGCAAGGCCTCCAACATGCTCACGCCGGCGAGGTCCGACAGCACCTGGCACGGTCGTTCCGGGGCGCTTGGCCCGGCCGCTGGCGGCCTGTGAGACGAAAAGAAAGCGAAGTATCTGTGCAAGGTCAACTACTTTGGTTGTGGGTGCTTTAGGGAGTGTCCCATGGTGTCCATGTGTTCAAAAGAAAAAGAACAACACCTTTGGATGGTAGGGTTCCTCTCTTTTTCTCTTGACTCATCCGTTGGGCTGGTATCACCCTTTTTCTCGGGTCGATGTTCGACCTTCCCTTTTTCCGCTGCTCGATTTCCAGAAGAAGGGATGGATCGCATTTCCTCCAACAAACTGATATGTGTCTCCATGCTTCTTGGAAGGACGTTGTCCCTCATCAGACTGAAACGCTCATTGAGCTCCGTTCGTAGGAGAGGCGAGTTGCTTAACTTCATCGCGTTGATCCAACAAGTGTTGGTTCTTGCTTCTTCCATTTGGTTGAGGGACTTGCCCTCATGCGACTATGCTGGGCAACATAGTGTACCAGGATTCAGAGATGCTTTCGAGTGAGTGGGGGCATCTAACAAAAGCAACTTCGCACCTGGGTGAGTATTGCTTAGTGCCTTGCTCGTCATTTTTCAGTTTCATCATGCCGTTCCAAAAGGATCTTGCAAAAGGTCCGCTCCGCTGAAAAGACTCCTCCGTTGGCACCCCTCCCCACGGCACCCAGTCGGAGTTCAGGCAGCAGTAGCGCTTCGGAGCCAATTGGGACACAACCTCGGCCACATTCGGCAGTGAACCGAGCCCCCCCAGCCGACCACCCGAGCGGACGACCGTATTTGAAGTGGAGAACGGGGTGTTTTCTTTGGAACCTGGTAGTTGAAGCTGATCAGTTACGGGTGTTGCATGGATTTTGGGGGGTGCAACAGAGTGAAAACATGACAAACGTCTAAGTTTGGGATCCTTGATCATGGATTTCTATGTGTCTTTTGTTCAATGTCTAGCACAGTCAAGCTGGAGTTGAAGAGGAGTTGGCTCATTGACCTAGCATTTGGTGGGGCCCTTTCCACTGGCGAGAAAAGCAAAGGCGCGTATCAAGGGTTTACTTTCAGTCAAAGCATAGAAAAGCCACGTGCCGCGCCACAATGTGTACCGCCAAATCACCGGCAGCTACCCTACCTTATTCACCTATCTTCCACAGAGCCAGCCTGGTTACCAGCCAGACACTAGACTCATTGGACAATGTCATATATCCCCAAAGCCCAACATGTTTCACCTCCCCTTTTCCTTGTATGAGTGCTTCCAACGCACCACCGACCAGACCACCGGACGGACCAGCACGACTCCCTCCAGGCGGCCAAGATTTCCCGCCAGACCGACCCATCCTGTGCGCGGTTGGACGGGGGGTCCCCGAAGTCGGTCGAAAGTTGCGGATTGAAAGCGTCAGAACACATGGTGTCCAACCCATCTTTGGGGATTCACTCTTCCGTCTATTTTGCAGTCACAAAAAAGAAGGAGAGGAAGAGTTTGCCTAGAGACAAGGGACGTCGCTAAGAGGCGAGGCATGTTTCTGGACCTGCTTAACTCCATGCGATCAGAATTTGCTTTGGTTGTTCTTCTGTCTCTCCCTCTCTCTCTATACATGTATAGGAAACCAAAGGTACCCCACAGCTCCAAGTCTCCAAACGTCTACCTCCGCAGGCGATGTGAGACAAGGGGACCGAGCCAGTTGGTGTCATTACAAGAAGCCAATGTACTGGAACGGCCGGGCGACTTCGATTTGGTGGTTGCACTAGTGGAACATCATGGGAATAAGGTCACAATCAAGAGAGCAGCAAGGGCCTGATTCACTAACCTGCATTTCACTGTGAACGTAGCTGCCATCCAATCCTAAACACCTACGCCAGAAAGCTTTTTGACAAAGTCTTGAGCATTTAGGACGTCGGGCGGATCCTCGTTTGATATTCGTGGTGCAAGATTTCATGAATAGGAGGAGAACGACTGTCATCCCAATGCCTGTTTATACACAATTGGCCACAACAAGAAACAATGTTTTTTTTCACAAGGTTCTGAGAGGGGTTCTGTACTTACGAACTTGCGGACTCCCTGAACCAGTCTCCCATGGCCGGTCCTGGAAGAGGCAGCACACGGGTGGCTCTGGCGTCGGCTCCGTCATGAACCCATGGGCCAAACGCGATCGGCCCCAGCACTTCGCCGCTCGGGTCGCTCGGACGAGCCAGGACCACCGTCCAGGCAGCTCCGAACCCGGTCTTCAGTCGTGATGCGTTGCTGTGAAATGGTACAATGTACGCTGTGGTCTGAAAGGAGTGACACGTCGTCATCGGCGTAGCCTTCCCTTGCAACTCCAGCCTGGGCCTCAATTGGAGGACTTCTCTTTGAAACAAGCACTCTTCACATGACAATCCCCCTGTCAAACCACAAGAGTTCCCATCAGGAAACCATAGAATCCTTGTTCTTGATCTGCTGCTGCGGCCAGGTCTATCAATATAGAGCCGATGATGAAGTAGTACACTTTGAAGAAAACACATATATAAATCAATATAAATCATATCATATGGTTTTTGGACAACTACGAGAGCAGTTGCCCTAGGGATTCATAGATTCCATTGAAATCACTCAAGTGCAAGGTGAAGAATCCAATCTTCCGGGTGTTCTTCTTGAGGGAAAAGTGCTTGTGGCTCAACATGGGGTACCATCCAAAACTCCCTGGCAATTGGAAACTAGGCCCAAAACCGGGCCCGGGCCCGTCCTTTTCTTGGCTAGTGGGGCCCGGTTTGCCCGATTTTGGGCTGCCAGGAGCCCCTAGTAGCGTCCTTGCTCCTAGTAGCAATGCCAGGAGCCCCCTAGTAGCTTCTTGTTACTAGTTGTATGGCCAGGAGCCCCGAGTAGCGAACATTGTTCCTAGTAGCGATGCCGAAATACACATAGTTCGTTCTTGAATAGCTTGAGATAGTGAGTAGAACGGCAAGGGTCAGTCGACTGAGCAGATCCGCTCTTGTACCAGTTTCACTCGGACCGAAGATGATAACACCATACCTAGGAAGGCCACTCTCTAGGAAGGCTTACCAACTTGCTACAAAAGTTATGCAATGGAGGGTCTGTGTAACAAGGTATTGTTTGAGATAAGCCACAAGAGCCCCTCTTTTTTTCAAGAATACCATAAAATGGCTGCAGAAGCAGTTGCAACGACGTCTACCTGTGAACCCATTTTCAAGCACTATAAAGATTGATGAAGAGCGGCCGCACGGCAGCTCCGAACAACGTGACCTTTTAG
>CAXAMN010018113.1:20596-82033 GCA_963970005.1 Durusdinium trenchii | reverse complement strand
CAGAAGCAGGGGTCAAACACGTTCCATCCAAGGCACAAGCTTCAACAAAGATCTATAAAGCGGAGGCGATCGGTTGCTTGACATGCAAAACCCCAGGGCTTGATGGACCGTCCAAAGTATATTCTATAAAGCGGTTAACAATCCCCAGAACGACAAGATTCTATATCATGGATCCACTGGCATGACCATTTCTCACTGAATATAGTGTGTTTTTATCTTCAGGTACACTCTGTCACACTGACATGGGGCGGAAATTTTGCCGCTTGGAAGACGAGTTGTTCCTCTATCAAACCCGTTGTCCCACTCCGCATCCATGGAAACGATTGTGCAGGGCAGGAAAGTGATCGTTCAAACCCTAGGAACTTGAGGCAAAGAAAAACACAACTCCCCAAGCCATCGCACGCATGCGCCCCCAAATGATCGTGTGTTTTCTGCGAGCCAGAGAGGTTTGGCTTTGACCTCCGGCAAACGTCGGGTGCTGAAACCGGATGCGGGAGAGGCGACAGGTGTTTGAGGTCAAAACACCCTCTGCATATAAGGCTCACATAAAACCGGGCACCGATGAACGTCAGCTCGAGATGGACTATGAACAGAACAGAACCGAGCGCCGGGCACCCCAGCTTGCTCTCTGCACCTTAAAGACGTGAAGGTGTTGAGCGTACTCAATGACGTCAAAACCATCTGGGGGCTATGTAAACGACATAGACTCATGGTGCCAAACATGTGCAGTTTGCCAAGAATCTGTAGCGATTGGGCACGACTCTGAAAGGATCAGGAAAACTGCAAAGAAGGCAAGTCTCGACTATGCTGGCCAGTGCACCTGTCACCTTGAACCCTTGCTCACTCTTCCTACTTGGTGAAAGCGCAAAGCACAAGCACGTGGCTGAACACAAAGAGATTGAACAGGCTGCACCGCTGGGGTCGGAAGGTTGTCTACATAGTAAGTATTGTGAGGGACAGGCTGAGTTCCAACAGACTGTAGACCACTGCAGACCTACAATCAAGAGGCCCCACATGCCTTCCACCAACACCATACCTGCCTGCACATCAAAAAATGGCGCTGAGCAAAGACATATCGCTAAGGCTTCGCGGGTGCTGCGGCTCGGCGGTCCACGGCTTCTAAGAAGCTTCGGTCATCCACACTGAGAGGCCTCATCTTCCGTCTCACAAGGCCAGAGAGTCCAGCCAACAACGGCAGGCCTGACCCTTTTTGGGGGGATTCTATCGAAAGTGAAGCCAAAAGCTTGATGGAAGGCCACTTTACCAAATGAATGTTGAGAACTTTGTGCCTACATCTGCTTGTGAAGCAAGAGTCTGTGACTCCAAGGACAAAGGCCGCTGCCAAGAAGGTCAGTCTCAACAAAGGCGGCAAGTGCAACTGTCAAGACACCCCTCCCCTCACTTGTCCTACTTGCTGCAACGCACGGCGCACGAATTTCTGGTGGTCCCACCACTATGTAGAGGGCAAAGCCATCTGTACCTTTTCCCTGGACACAGTCGAGCAAAGCTTCTCGGGGCGCATTCCCAGCCCCTAGCAACACCTGTGGATTCTCAAAGCTGAGGGGCTGGCCAAGCCCATGTCAAAGAGGATTGGCGAGATGGGAAAGGCTGATGATGAAGTTATGGTGATGGTGGGCTTAGGAGTTCTAGTATTGACAGGCACATAGACTAGGTGAGGTTGAGAGTTGGGCTACCACCACTAGGTTGAGAGTTGGACGTTGGCGGCGAACACCCACTTTGGTACTAGCCTTCAGTTCCACCGCATACAAAAGCTAACACAAGGGACCGCAGCCAAGCATGAATCTGACTTACTTGGAGTAGATTTCAAATTCGGGAGCGCCACCGCCGAGCTCTGCCCATCCGTCTACACATCAACTGAGCAAAGCCTGCTTGCGGCCAGCCTCAAGGTATACCTTCTTGTCTTGAAGGGTTGACGAACATAACCGCAGCTGCTGAGAATGCTTTGAAGCATTGCAAGCTGGGAGTCCTCTCAACCTACTTTCGCATCCAAATACCTTGATGCCTTACCGTCTCAAACATACATGCGTTCGGCAGACATACAATCCATGCTGCTTGCGGAATTCGCCTACAGTAGCTGCACTCGGATCAAACCAGCACTGCCGCATTGCACCCAGCGAACTCCTTTGGCGCCACTCCCCGTCAAAAGCACTCGGATGTTCTAATTCTGCTGACATCACCCATGCTGCGCACGCTCAGTACACGTGGCACGGGCACATGCGACAACGGCGCAAAGCGTGGCGAGACGTTCGAGAGAACAGCAGGGGCCTCATTCGAGCCACCCTGAAACACAGACTTCTGCGGCTGACATCGTCTAATTCGAGCAACGCCTGAAATCCTTACAAGCGCAGTTCAGACCCAGAGTGAAGCGACAATTCGCTTCACTGGTGGAAGAGAACGGCACGGCTTGTGTCCAACCTTTTTCGAAGGAACTGCGGCTTTTGTTCCCCGCCACGGGCGGAAACCGCCGCGGCGGCCGCAACGGACGCGACAGCCCAAGTCCCGGGGTGACCGGTCTGGTTGACACAGGACTGTGATTACATGACATTGTACACCAGGGAAGTACAACACACCAGGGTCTACATTGGTTGACTGCCCTGGTGTACTCCTGACTTGACAGTCCATCACTTCATTGAAGACTGTGGCATTTAAACCCGTCGTGGAGCCACAAGCGAACCCGAGCATGACTGGCCGAACCGGGCTGAGACACGTCGGAGCCTGACAGCTCGAAGAGGCCAGACAAAAAGATCTGCTTGCTTGGCCACCTTAGCGCCTCCTTACAAATCCATGCTTTTGGGGTACCCGTCTTTGCGGACGCTTCGTACTCGACCCCCGATTCTGAATCCATGTGTTTGGTTCGGGTGGAGCTGCGTTTTGGTGCCAAGCACGGTTGTAGCTAGCCCGTTCTCAGGAGGCTCATGCCAGCGACCAAGGACGCAACGACTTCCGGATATGATAGAAATGAATAAAGGGTCTGACACGGCATCCGACGCTTAAAGGAAACACTGGAGTGCTCGGGCGTGAAATGCAGTTATTGGCAAGGATTTGCATGCTAAAGCCAGTTACATTGATTGAACACTAATGAGTAGACTCTCCCTTCAAAAGCTCACCGCATTTGAAGGGCCTCAATCTCCAAAAACCTGTACGTTCGTCAAGAGCGGCTCATTCTGCAAGAAAACCTGAAGCTCTGCCTGCAGTCTGGTGCTCAAGGCCCGGAAAGCTGACGGATTTGGAAATCGGCCAGGGTGACTGATGTGACTCAGATTAGCAGTTCTCTTCAAGTGAGTTTAGAATGTTGAGCGAGGAGCTAGCTGCCATGTTCTGACCTTAGAGTCTGATCCAAGAACAGTTCTTACCATGTTTCTCCGGCAAGGTAACATCGTAACATGGAACGCCAAAATCCCTGGCCTGTGGAGAGAAACGGTTCGGTCTTGTAACCAAGCACTACAAATGCAACAAGCACCTAAACTTAGATTCAGCTTTGCAGCCAGTGCTTGCAATGTAAACTTAAGGAATAGTTAAAATAGAATGTAACGATGGAAACAAATGCAAAACGAGCAAGACTACATGCCCCAAAAGGAGAACCAGTCAGTGAACCGCTCTTGCTTTATTGAATTTTGCAAGTGGACTATTTCTCTCTGAACGGGCTAAGGTGCCGTTTCAATGGGGATGGGCTTGGCACACAAGGGGGGAGACCATGTGTCTGAGATGTTTTTATGATTTTTAGAGTCTTTATTTCTTGGCGGTTTTCAGTCGTGTGACGATGGCCTTTGACTCAGCACGGCCAAAGCATGATAGACTAATACATCATCACGTAAACGATTATGCTGGCTTGTCCATGGATTGTCTCCCGCCCAAGTGACTTTGGACTACGCAACAAGGACAAGTTTCAACATTCAGTGCACGAGGGCACTTTAAAGTCTCGCTCTCGCCAAACACTAGGACCCCAAGCACAAATGTCGGTTCAGCGTCAGACCTCGCAAACTCACTGAACCAGGCTTGGCTTCAAAAATTGTGGCTTTCAATGCAAATACAAAGATTAGCACAAACATGTGCCCTTTCAGCACCCCTTGCTATTTGGCCAAGCTGCTTTTCTCAAGACACGAGCCAGACTTTTAAGTCGTCTCTGGCATTGCAACGACCTACGAGCGCATAGAAAACGGCTTGTGGGATGTGGGTCACAGCCAAACCGTGTAAACAACACTGCTCATTCTTGAACTTCGCGACCAGGGTCAGAAAAGCCCGCACGAGGGTTTGCAGAACTCTCACACTCACCACTGGCTGGGCCAAACACAAGCGCAAAGGCACGCGAAAAGTCTTCTCCGGCCTGAGACTTCTCAAACCCTTGATACAAATCAGGTTCGGACGCACATGATTCTTGCAATGCATACTTGAAATAGGAGGCAACAAGTGCAAAGCAAGAGCAGAGAATAGCCGGAACACATGCCCTAGAATCTAGCAGCAGGCATCCTAAGTAATTGAACAGGCTTGTGGCATCGTTTTGGAGCGAATGCGATGGCCACTTTTATTGTTATTGTAAATGTGCATTCTGAAGCCACTCAAATCGAGTGATGACCTGGGGAATGTGATGTGCATGTGATGGCAAGGATGGCGACTAAGGCAATAGTGCCACAACTGAAGTTCGGAGTTAGCAAAATATTAGCTTGTGTCCAGAGTCGTGCCACCAGTAGGTTGATTTGGAGTTTTACAAGTGGAATTGATCAGAGTCTTGGTTCCATGGGCAGAGGGAAACGTCCACACCATAGGACCGGCGCCAAGGATAAGTCTGAATTAGCTATATATTCAGTTGTCAGTTAAGTTTACTTCAGGTTTAAAAAAAGGCACAACTTCTAGATTCTAGCTTTCAAGGCTCCTGATCTGGCTGAACTCACCGACCTGTGCGAGCACATCGTGGTTTCCTCAAGGCATCGCATTGCTTTGCCGTCCGAGTCGTCCGGAATGGCATTCTGTTCAGACTGGTGTAGCACCGCGCGATGTCTCGTTTTGCATGGCAGTCCTCGGTGTCCCGGACACAGGTGAAAAGGTGATATCCACAACATACCCGCCTGGTAGAAGGGTGTCTCAAGATGCAGCATAACTTTTGCCTCGAAGTGTTGAAATTCCTTGAATAGATCGAACACTGCAGCACACAGCACTCTCTCCAGAAGTCCAAGAGAAGAGCCGGAAACGGCTGCCAACCCGGAAACGCCGCTGGCACCGACCCCATCGCTTCACCTCACGCAGCGGGATGACTCGATGCGTCGCGTGCAACACTGCTAAAGCACTGAACAGACAGCTGGATGACGAGAAATTGGGCGAACTCAAATGACTTTTTTCGTTGTCCCCAAAGAGATTTGTTTAAGGGAGATATAGTGGTCCCCTATAAGGGGTCTATATAGTGGTCCTCAAATTGCCTAATAGTATCCTATAGTGGTCCCTATAAGGATCTACTTTTCTATCTATTTATACTACTGACTAGTAACTTAGGACTTGTCGGACATACACGCCAATTCCAAAAGCCTATGTCATCAGGATTGATCCAACATTGGCATTTCCTCTTAAGGCCTATGTCATCAGGCCACAACCATGATATTCATAGAAATATGTATGAGGTATTCAAGGAAGCAACACATAGTCGCACCCTATGTCACCACTGTGTCACCAGGGTGCCAGGCAGTGGTATCTAGCATTATTTAGCTGTTCTACATTTTTTGTCGAGGAGGTGTCCACAGGTCCTATGACACCAGGTTTCCCAACCCAGACATTTTTTTTGCTCGATATGTCAGGGCACATGACTTAGCCCTGGGGGTAGCCAGATTGGTATGTCACTTGCATCACGTTGGCCTAAGTCATTAGACAGTAGTATAGGTGTTTTTTCTATAAAAGCCCGATTGCCAAGCGAAGACATCGAGCATCGCAGCGAGTGACATTGACTGCACAGCACCGAGCAAGGCGATGCCGCACGGTTCCAGAACACCTGCGGATCTCTGCCCTGAATCCCTTCGCTTCATTCTAATTAAATTCTTATTGTTACTAGTAGTAAGGCACTTGTTTCTAGTAGCAAACATTGTTACTACTGGTAAGGCACTTATTACTACTAGCGTGGCACTTGTTACTTCGTCAAGTTTTGGAAAGCCTTTTGCTGTGATTGAATGCTACGCTCGTCGCCTGTCTTGCTTTGGAAGCGTGATCGCAGCAGTCAATCATGCTCATGTGGAAGCCGCAGCTTTTTCGCAAGGTCGCAGTTGTCCGGGAGCATGGTTGCTTCAAGCCAGCCTTAGTGACCCTGCTGGCACGCAATCTCCCATTTTTGGCTGGTCTGTGCAGCGAAAGCAAGTGCAAAGACCTCAAGGAAGCTGTGCCCTAGAGCCTCTTCTTGCTTCTCAATGTAGCAAGTATCCAAAAGTAGCCTTTTTCTGAACACTCCAGGTGTCAAGTCTGAGATGACGGCTTTGCTCACTGACCCAGCACTGAAAATTTAACTGGCTCCCACAAACTCTGATGCCTTTGAGAGCGCCCTTCCTGTGGAATAGAGCGTCAATCATGTTGAGGCGTTTTCGGACGTGGCAGAGGGCCACCTAACCAGACCAGTTGGGGCTCAAGTTGGGCCACAGCACGTCATCAGCACGCTAAACACATTGGTCACAAGGGACCAACAAGAAGTGGGCAAACTAGTGACAAACGTCACATCTTCATTCAGGCAGGTATGTAGCCTGCCGTTGTCCAATCCATAGAAAACCAGCTTTGAGTCAGTGATATCTTTGTTGCCTTTGGCCATGATTCACTTGCCTCAGAGAGAAAAAACCAGACTACGCGACGCCCGTTGCGGCTTCAACCCATAGACAGAACAAACAGTCCAGAATGACGTACACAAGGAGGCGACTTCTGGTGTAGACTGTAAACACTCAGAACGGCGAGGGTCAAAGTCAGCTTGACACTGACACTCTCCTGCTGCTACCACAGCAGCACTTACTCAACTCTTGGTATCCGTTGGCTCATTTGAAAGCAACAGGGCACGGTCGCCCACATGTCTTGCCAAGTCCTTGGCCATGCCAGTGCCGAGGCCTTGATGCGAGCGGGGCGTCGGTCATGCTTGGGCATGCCGAGGCTTGGGCGTCGACATCAGGTGCCTCGAGCCTCGAACTTGACCGACGTCACTCCGTCATGCGAAGCGCCGCTTCGCCCAGCAAGCGAAGCGGAAAGGTCGGACCGATCGAAGGAATGATTCATGGAGCGGGGGTGCCCCCGGGAAGGCTCTTGCCAATGGCAAAACCACAGGAGCAGCACGTGGTACGGATAGTGGAGCTTAGAATGCTGTCAAATTAAGAGATCGGTGTGTGTCAAAATAGGGTGAACCCCCAAATACCCTCTGGAAGAGGACAAAGTAGATTACAGTAAACCAATTGGAATGCACGCCCAAATTCTTTGTCGCCTGCGACATCAGTGTCTAAATGCACATGCAATGGCAAAGCAGCAACAAATCCTGATCTCCCTGCAGAGCCCCTTCTCAGCGCTGAAAGAAAACAGCACCTGTGGGGCGGCGCAGAGTCGATATATAGTAGGAGGATTCGATCATGTGGTGGACACTTAGGGAAACAGGCGGCAAAGAGCTGGCAGAGTTGCAGGACGAAGGTCACAACTTCATTCAGATCTGCATTCGTGGTGGGTTCTCACGTTCCTCCAATCCGCTTGAACAAACAGGTCACTGTTCAGCGCCTCCCCCAGACACCTTCTCATGCGAAGCTCAAGAAGTGACTGAAAAGCCGACAAGTCGAGACCTCAGACTGCAAAGTCCTACCCAAACCCTCACTGCGTCAGGTTTTTGCTGAACGAACCAACATATGTAACAGGCAAACCTTGGTTGCAAGCTGTATCTTCAAGCCAGCTCAGCGATGTGGAGGCTCCGCAACGAGGTGGTGTGACTCGTCACACCCGACTGGCTTCAACAGTAGCACTTGAGTGGACGTTATGCTTGAAAAACCTTTGCTTTGGCTAAGCTTGGTCTAATCCCTTGCAGCGCTCAATTCTAAACCCACCTTTAAAAAAGAACTTTAGCAAGCCTGCTCAATTTCGTGATTCAAGCTTGTCGGTTTCCAGGTAAAGGAGTAGCAAGTCTGTAGATCCTAAGCAAGAAAGCTGTCTTCGACTAGGGAGCATGAGCAAGCTGAAATAATCCGATGGAGGCAGGTGGTAGAACCATCTCGGAGATGACGATAGCTCTTTCCTGCGAGTCACCTGAGACCCGAGTCGCTGCATGCCCTGGGAGTCGCTGAATGCCCCGAGCAATTGCACCTTCGGCGGCTGCATCGTTTTGCGGCGTCTCCGCCCAGCTTCCTTCACTGGCTGCTGTGCTCCCTAAACAGCTCTCACTGAAGTGGATGGTCAAAATCACCACAAGGTAGGCAAACTCTGCGTGATGTGGAGGACTACCTGCAGATCTTCATGTGCACCTGACATCAACATGCTTCACCACTTCGCAAAGACGGATCGTCGAAAAGTGGTACTACCGGTACTACCTGTCAAGCAGCTCCAGCAGTTGATGAGTGCTACTCCAGACTTCAACAACCTTGACCCTAAGTTGCAATTTGCCTTTGAATTGGCAGCCATATGAGCAATGTACTTACATACAGAGGGAGTCCAAATGGACGTGCAACACGTTTCGTCTCCCGACACTGGTCCCTGGTCGGCCTGGTCAGGACCGACAGCACATGGCGGCCAGGCACAAGACGAGCCTCACAAGCCACCTTTCGAGCAAAACATGCAGCACTTCGGGTACAAGTCACAAGGTTCTCCTCGAGCTTCGACCAACACTTGTCCCCTTCGTGTTCTTTTGGTTGAGGGCACAAGCCAACATGTCTTGCAAAGCAGCCAAAAGTAGGATGCCTTGCCAAAGGTCATGAACGGCAACGCAGTTTGAACACACCCGCTCAGCACGACGCACACGGCCCTGCGCTCAACCTGGTCTTCGGATGGAGACGGACGAGGAAGTCTGGGAGATGCGATTGATGCACTTTAAAGCTGCGGTTTTGGACTCAAGTGAAAGCGCACTTTCTCTCAAAGCCACTGCCTGTCCTCAAACATTCTGCCTTGATCAACTTCACTGCTTGCAAGTGACATGCTAGGCCATGGCAAGGACACCCATACAAATGCTCAAGAAAAGAGACGGCACACACCAGGCGGACACAGAAAGCACACAGAACAGCCCAACCACTCATGAACTTCATGATTTAATGAACCACTACATTAGTAGAAAAGGAAACAGGATTTCGTCTACCTGGCATGAGAGACCCAAACATGGTCTGCCCGAAGCTCATTTGTTCAGTGGCTTTGTGCTGCAATAGCCCGATTGACCCGATTCACCACATATTATTACGGTAGTTCTTCCTTTGCAAGGCTGTCTTTGCAAACCTTCTCGTGGTCTGGCAGAAAAGTCACGTGGGGTCTGCAGGATTCCTTGGCAACTTAGACACGTCTTTGAACCAGTCGGATTGAAAAAACACTTCAGTGGCAACCAAGCAATGGAGTGGTTACCCCGGCGCTTAGGCTGAGACTTGGTTCCCCCATGGCCGAGCTGTTACGGACCGGTCCTGACGAACGGACCGCGCTAGCGACCGCGGGGTCGTCTACCGTGTCCGTTGAAGAGAGTGAACTGGCGCTGGGTAAAAGCATGTTCTTGCTTTTCTTGACAGGTTGGTACTGGACAGCACCCAAGCAGCTGGGTTGCCTTCCTGCTTGGCTTCAGTATGCTTCAGTGCATTTAGGCCTCCTAGAGTGTGCTCCAGCCGAAGGGTACATGGAGCATCGCAGTGGTCGAGCTTTTTAACGGGCCACTCCGCGCAGTGATCGGATTGGTTTCGCACTTCGACTCAGTTGGTCGCCCCCTCGGTTTGGCTGCCAAGCACTGACCGACTCACCGATGATTGAAGCGAACTGCTCCATATGGAGCAAAAACTGCGTGGCGAACTGCTCCAGATTCCAGATGTCACATCTGTCATCCCAATCCACCACCCACCTTGGAGTTCATCCCTGCTTGCCTCCTTTCGCCCCGGAGATGAACCAAGCAAAATCACCAGATTGTCCGAAAGCAGGCAACTATGGGAAACTGGCAGGTGACGGCACACTAAACTACAAGAGAACTTGTCGCCAGTCGTGTAACCTCCTCCAAGTGCCAAGGCCAGTCTTCAGTGCACTGCTTGCTGAGCCTCTTTCGCTTGAAGCGTTCACATCTGAGGTCTTCGTTCACTGCTCAACTCGTGCGGCTGCCCAAACCCAACTGGTGTCAACTTCTCGGGAGGATCCACCATCTGTCCATGGTATTCCATAGTCCCAAAACCGCTTCTTCGTGACCCCTCCTGCTAGCTTGACTTCCCAGTTCGCCGTTAAGCCGGCTTAGTCGTCTCGCATGAGATTCCCTAGCAGGTCCAATAGGCACTCGTCATGTTCCACCAAAGCAGCCACCAACTCAAAGAAGACTGGGAGATCCATTTGTTGGGCTCTTGCAATGTGGATGCGCGGCACGATGGATGGCTGTCCTTTTCCTGCACCCGGAAGATGGCGCCCGCCTCTCAGGTGGCAGCGAAAAGAAGATGGGCGCTCAGGAAAACGTTTTGCACAAGGGGGCAAAGCCGTCGGCGATGCTGCGATGAGACACACGCCAAGCCGGCCGGAAAGGTCCAACTCGCGTGAATGGGGTGATGCTTTAACGAAACAGGCGCGCTCTCTCCAGCAGGGTTTGGGTTTGGCAAATGACTTTCCTCTATGAATTGGGGATGGTATGTTGATTTGGAGGTCGGGGGATAGCAAAGCACACGTAGCCGCGAGAGAGGCGATGGGTTAAGTCACTAGGCCCGAGTTGAAAGAAACATATCTTTAGTTCCTACGATTGACTTGGCTGGCGTTAAACCTGCGATAGGTTTCAAATCGGAAAAGACATCTGTCCAGCGCCGGCGTTGCTTGCCTTGGCCGAGCCAACGACTTGACCACAGGAGGAGTGGGACCAGGACTCAAAAATCTGAGAGTGACTTGAAATCCCCTGAGCCCGCCAGAACTCATCCGTAATAAAAAGGGCCGGGTGCTTAAAGGCTCTCTGATGCTCGATGCTCTCTGCCCTTCCTGCAATCGGCTGTTGGATCGCCTGTTGGTCTTATGCAAACGCTTTAGAGGTGTGCGGCGCCTGCGGCATCGATGTCCTAAACAAACTCTCTGCTGAGAAGGACCTTCACAAACACCTTCACGCTCTCACCTCCGTTGGAGGCCATCGCTCTTAGGTTGGAGGCCATCGCTCTGTCGGAGGGAGGAACACGTTTACAGCAAGACCAACTCTCTCCAATGTACACTCCATTAGCACACAGCTCTGTTAAGTGAAGGCTTAACCTTAAGACCTTTTGAAAGCTCTTCTGAACAGGGGCTCTCTCCAAGACCTTCTCTGCATGCCCGACGTGCTTCGGAAGAAAAAACACGTCCCCCGACTCGCCCGGGCACCGCCCAGGCACCCCCGGCATCACCGATCCATCAGCCAGCCTCCAAAGCCTCCAGGAGGGACACGACGAGGACCTTCTGGAGTTGACTGGTGGAGTAGTCCACAGAGTCGACGGAGTCTACGGAGTCCAGAGAGTCAACGCACCCAGTCTGTGGCACATCAGTCTACGAAGATCCTCCCTACGACAAGCACTTAGTTCTTTGTTCGATGGCATTTCTGCGGCCACCATGACAGGCAAAAAACATCATACCTTAAAAATGCACAACTTTGCGCCTGGGCCAGCATAAGCGGCAAGTGTGGCAGGGTTGTAAGCATTAAGTGTTAATTCTGCGGGGCCAGCGACGCCCACCAACCCCCCTCACTGCGGTCCAGACGGCAGCCAGGCGCCGGCTGGGAGGTTGCCATCCGGAAATCATGAAGCGAGCAAGGACCAACCGGACGTGTCGAATGGAAAAACATGTGCCTAAGGCAACGCATCTATCAGTATCGACTTACAGTAATTATACCTGTTGTCCAAACGTGTGTTTTCATTGGCCCTGCTGTACGTGCGCAACTTTGCTCGGGCCCAACACACACACACAGACACATCCTTTCGGAAGGAACGCACTCAAGTCAGTTAGCGCTGCCATTTTAAGACGAATTCTCAAGTTGAACATCTCTATTTCTTTGAACAAGTTCAGGGCGACGTTTTGGATGCCAAGGATTTGCCCAAAACGTTCGGCGCTTCGCAGTTCCAAAAGACCTGGGAAGCTTCGGTCGTACTGGAAAGCTGTTGAAGGGGATGACCTCGGTGACCTAGATGAAGGGAACACTTCTTGGGCATGACATGGAAACACATTCCCCCTGGAAGATTCAAGTCCAAAATGGTTTTCTGGCCAAATGAAGTGGACTTACTTCTTTGCTTTGAAGCCAAAAGGTCCTTCTCTTCATTCATGTGAAAAAGAGTCGTGGACTCCCATGCGGCCCGTTGCTATATTATTGCTCTAAGATGAAGGCACAAGCTGAACACATGTGGTCCTGAAAGTTTTTAGTTGGGAGCAAAAAGTACAGTAACGGTCTGAAGCTCAGAGAAAAGTCTGAAGTTCAGAGGTTGAATGAAGTCCACTAGCAGTCTTCGATTCAGCAAGTCATCTGCAGGAGGCCACTGGCCCTATTCTGTGCGAAGAACTAACGAACTCATCGCCCAAGCGCCAAGAGTTGCGGTTGGTCACTGACCGTTAGCAGCCAAGCTTTGTAAAACATGCGGTCGAAGAAATCATGTTCGTGCAGCACTGATCTGCGACTTTGACCTCTCCACAAGACCTGCAAGCTATCTGAGGCAAAACAAGCCGTCACATACCAGCGCCATATCCCCACAGCTGTCACTTAGGGCAGCAGGCACAGCTCTCGCTTGGTTTCAACAGACTGGGGACTGCATCGATCACAGCAGCCGTGACTCAAGCAGAAAAACACCGGCTGCATGCAAAAACACCGGCTGCCACCCAAGATTCGCCAGCAAAACAAGCTTTTTCTCATAGCCGTAGACATAGCCGTTGCCTCAGACCAACGGCTCAAGCTGACATGCTTCTGTCTGCCCTCTTCAGGGGCCCTCCTGCCAGATGCCGAAATTGCGCGTGGCTTACGGCAGCGTCCTCCCGCCAAGGGGATGGAGTCATTCCGCATGAACCGTGTCTGCCCGCATGGGACTGGCAAAACGGCAAAGGTGAGCCTCCAGTGCTTGTGGTCACCTTTTTCCACATTATTGTTTGGGACGCCTTTTTGGTATGTCAATCATTGCAGCTGGAAGTTGCTGGTCAAACTAAGGGGTACCCTGCAAATGCGAAGCCACGGGAAGCCATGAGAAGCCATGCACAGCCGATGTTTCTCAGGTCAATGTTCCAAGATGAACTTGTCCTAGGGTCCCTAGGCACATGTACCTTGTCGCGTTTGTCGACGGGGAGAGGCCGAAGTTCCAGGTCGAGGTGTCACTCAACCAGATTTGCACCTGTATGGTTTTTCTAGATCCCAAAGCATAGTGGCAGTGCGATGCAGCTATTGTTTAAAGTCTCGGACAATAGTACCAGCATATAGTTCAAGGGATTGAGCGAGATTGCAGCGCGAACCGAAAACCATGAATAGGGCGTGAACAAGGTCCTGAACACGCCGTCCAAAAGCCGTAAAATTGTTTGTTCACAAACTTGTGAGCATCTCGTGCATTTTGGCCAGCCAGTGACTCTAGTCAAGGCTCCAAGGCATGCATGTGCAGCTGCAGTGGCTGTGGTGCTTGCCGCTGTGATGCTTGGTTTGGATCTCTTGTGGAAAGCTTAGAGAACCCAGGTGGGTCTGGGAATCATGCACTTTAAGTGAACCATGACCATGCCCCATTAAAACTGTTCAAGTGAATGGTGTTCCTGATAACAGTGCTCAGATTAAAGTTTAACTTGTCCTTCAGACTTACTGGGTTTGCCAAAAGTACCTGCATGTACATATTTTTCCAAGTGTTTGACGTGTGGACAACTGTCAGTCTTGTCCAGCCATCTCGTGCAAGATCTTGTGACTTCAAAGAACGGCGCGAGTCTGAAAAAAGGAAGAACATCTCGCTCGAAGCTCGAAGGTCCAGGTGTCCCTGATCTTGCATCAGTCAAATGGTAAAACGACATCAGTTGCATCAGTCAAATTCGAGTCAAATGACATTCGAGTCAAATTCCAGTCGCACATGGGGCCCCAGACATCCACATGGATCGACTCCGTTCCGCCGTTCCGAAACGCGGTCGCGGAGCGTCCAGCACTCGTCCTTCGAGTTGGAGCTGTTCGGAACGCGCAACGTTGCAATGTTGAGCCGCTTCAAAGGCACCCAGGCCTATGGGATCTGTGGAGAAGATGGAGTTGGAGCGTCTAAATTAATCTGATAACTGCCTTGCAAGCCATTCGTGCCCTCAACCACGAGTGGTCCCAGTGCGTTTCCAGGCCATCAAAGACCCGAGATCGCAAGACACGTAAACGAACATCTTGTACTTGCGCTGGCTAAAGCTCCAATGTTGAGAACTCAAACGGAGGAGCTCCAGCTACCTCCGGCTACGAACCATGCGGCCTTTGTCGCAGAGCTCAGACTTCGTCCTGCCCGCATCGACCCTCCTCGACCGTGTTCTCGGCAAAAGTCCTTTTGCCACCAACACAGCATCTCTCCCAAAACACATCTTCTCCGTCTTCGGGCGCTGGACCTCCCACGCTGGACCTCCAAGGCGCCAGAGACTGCCTGAGTTCGGAGCGAAAAGCTCGGTCCAGGCGGAGGATTCGGTGACGTCGTGCGGGATGTTTGTTGCTTTGAGGGGGCGAAGAATCTTCCACATGAAATGCACCCAACGGCCCCCGATCGGCAAATCGAAGCATTGGCAAGGTTGGAGATTGAGGTGATAAATTACTGAGCGTCGAAGAAAAGAGGTGTGGGGTTGAAACTCTGAGAGAGGCAGGCCACTTCCCACTTCAAATAGCCTGTGTTCCTTTTCCGTGCACTTCATTGCAGGAATGAAACCACGACATCTTTGCGACTTGAGACCAAAGCACATTCAGAACTTGTGCGACGGTCCGTCACCATCACAAGCACACCGTTTGTAGAACATGTTGATTCACCCGGATGACCCCCAAAAGAAGCTATCTACGTTTGGAGTGTGCATCTTCTTCACCTCCCAAGGCCCCACCGACGCCAAGACACGTGGCATTCCACAGCGACAGTGTCTGGTGGACGACCAAGGACACCAAAGGATCCGCCTTGGAGGCGACAGTGTCTTAGGGGCTTCGGGGAAGTGGCTTTCCCTCCACAGCTTTTGGTTGGTCTTTCTCTCCTATCGCAGAGGCCCTCACCACTTCCAGCTGTCAAAATCTGACCTTACACCAAATTCATCCTCCGAGTTTTCTTGTCCCACTTTCCAGCACTTCACCAAACTCCTGACACAACCCTCCCAAACCCCAAGGAACCGAAAGCCCATCACCCTCCGCATGCGCCAAGCCGCACAGATCCACTCCCACTTGTCGAAGGCGCGCTGCATGAAACGCGACGCCACGGCCACGCGCGTGCGCGCGCGCGCGCCAAAAAACGCTTTGTGCTGGAACCGCTCGGCTGCGTCACTGGATCTGCTCAACATTATTTGGACATAGGCGTTGGACAATAGAGACGACCAACATGACTGGCACACCTGCTCTGTGAACAGCCATCAAAATGTATGTGACATAGATAGACATAAGAAGTTTGAGCATTGAAGATGTGAAGATGCCAACTGCCCATGGCTGGGTGTAGAAAAACACGGTCTTCTCCATTTAGTCTTAAAGACTCCAAGGCACCCGGCACCTTCACTCCGATCTTTCGCAGGGTGTGTCTTTCAGTCTTTCACTCATCCGACTCATCCTAGTGTTCAAAAAAAAGATTGAATTATATATATCTTGAATCATGATAAACCTTCAAGACAGCCACTTCAACCACTTCAAAACAAACACTTTTTCATGTCAGGCAGAACCGGTCCGGACCGCCTTTTCAGACGTCCCGTCCTTTTCGCCTGGCACGGAAGGAGCGACCCGCCGAACCGCCGGCGTTCACATCGCTTGGGGCTTGGGGGGGTTCCGTCGTTCCACCACCACAAAAGGACCAAAAAGAACCACCAAGACCCCTTTTCGCCCCTTGACAACCCCTTGCCATCCGACAATTCCGGCGAAGCGAAAATACGGTCGAGCTTGGTCTTTTCCTAATTCGAGGTGGTTTCCTCCACCAGTACGTCGCCCTTTCATCCATCGGTCATGGAAGAAACTGCGAAGATGTCTTCCATGACCTGCCTGCCACCTTGAGTTCTTGCAGTGATCGGAGGGAGATGGGTTGTAATGGTTGTATCTCTGGAAACACGCAGTGGTGTTGATGAAATTTTAAACTACTGTACTAAGCTGGCCATTTGGAGTGCCCCAAAAATTGAAAACTGTCATCAATCAAATGGTTTTATTCAAGAATCAGATGTGTTTCATCAATCAATTGTTCAATCAAACATGTTGAAAAGCAATTGTTCCACACCTCACCCTTTTGCTGCGGCCTTTTCACCCTGCGGCAGGGGCGCCCTGCCGCAGGGCGTCCACGCGCCGTGGTTCATTGAACGGTGGCCTCTGCTTTTCGCAGATCGCCTCTGAGTGCCCTTCGCCCTTGGGCCGTGTATCCCCTTTGAGCTTCCGAAGTGGCAACTCTTGGAGATCCTATTGGCTTGGAAAGAAGGGGCTCATGGCCGACCAGGCTTTTCAGGTCACTCATCTATTTACAGGGGAATCACAAAACAGAGATCCCCCAAGATCACTACACTGCAACAGGTCCGGCCGAAAGGGGTGAGCTCACCCGCCATGGACTTGAATTCATCTTTCAGAAATTGGATTGTCTTGGCCCAAAAAGATGCAGACTGCCTCGTGTTTATCTATTTCGATGTTTTTGCCAGTTGCTTGGAAAGGGTGCCGCTGAAGAAGCCCCGAAACAGACTGACCGGTAAGCCCGACTTATCTCAGACTGGGGTCGCTCGTCTTTTCTCCTGCAATCCAATTCTATGATTCAATGCCCACATGAGACACATTGCACACATCGGGCGACAAGTTGCAATATCTATCCAGCGAGGTGATATTGCTGTGCAGCACTGCATAGATATAGCCTGCCCGCAGAAAACCACGAACACTCCCAAGGAAGGATAGCAGTCTTTTCAGTTAAACAAACTGCCATGAAACCTGGTTGGCCAGCCTCGGCCAAGGCTTTGGGACAAATGTGACCCCCAAACCATGCCACAAAGCTCGGATGTCTTGCTCGGTCTGCAATCTGTAAACCATCCATCCAGGTCATTACCCCTGTTTGTACCCTACCCCCAAAGCTGTAATGGAAATGAAAAATGAGTTTCTCAAAAACATCAGCCTCAGTGAAACAAACTGGAGTTCACCAAGAACAATTCGTGTAGGAATTTGACCTCTCCTGTAGTGTTTCACTGTTTTTCAACATGTTTTTTGGCATGGGACGCGCGTCCCTCTCTTCACGCACCGAACAAACTCAACGGCGAAAAAGCGTCGCCGAAAAAGCGCGCGGGAGAACCGCGACTCGCTCGCACCGTAGAGGCAGTTCTCATTCAAGTGCGCCAGCACACCGCCGAAGGGAGACATCTCTTCCAGCTGTTGGTTGATACCTCCACTGGATTTCGGTGGGTTGGCTGTGGCCCCCCCTTGGATTTGGGTGGCTTTCCACATTCCGAAACTTCTGCAGCCTTCCAAGGTTCCCAAGGTGCTGTTGAATCAGGTGCTCTACAAGAGGAAAACTGGCAAAGAATAAACACTTTGACACTTTGAGACTGAAAGAATTGGCTAGCAGAGGGAACACGCTGAGAGATTTGCGTGGTTCGAAGTTTATTTGTTCAAGGTTGCATTGAGGAGGTATGTCATCTCAATCTCAATCTTAACTCCTCATCTCACGGGGACTGGCGAAGTGGAAGTGAATCTTCATCTTAAGCCAACCTGTGAGAATTTGTCAAGGTCATTGTGGATGCAACTATCAAAATTGATCTCGTTCAGTCGTACATACTGTATTCCAATCGGATTCGCATTGAGACCAGTCTCTGGACTCTGGACCAATCTGAACATCGATTCATGATACTCATGAGTTTCTGCATTCCTTTCCCTCCTCGCCAGGCCACCTTTCACACGGCTCGGGATCAGAATCTCGCTTTGTGGACAGACGTGAGCCCATTGGTTGCTAATTTCCACCTGCGACGCATCCGATCCTCAGCAAGTCAGCGGAGACCGCTCAGCGCTGAGCTGTTGATCAGCCGGGCCCGTGGACGCCGAGCTGTTGATGGAAGGAAGAAAACCCGAAACAACAGTGATCCAGTGAGACTTTTTTCTGGGGTTACGAAAATTGGATGTGTGCGTGTGTAACCTTTAGAATCAGAGGGGGGCTTTTGGCTTTTCTGTGACTTTTTCTGTTTGTAGTTGGTTGTTCATGCAAAAAACAGCCCAACAAAGAGGCTTGCATTGACGACTGAAATTGGAAGGACACTCACTCTCCGTACCATTCCGTACCTGAACGGAGAGTTTCCCACGACCTGGTCCTTGCTTCTCAGAAGAAGACCTCTTTCTTGGCTTCGCTTTGAACAGAAAGAGAGTGCTTGGCTGAGCGAAGCGAACCGACGAAAAGGACGCATCGAACGATCGACGTTCGAACGTCCTGGGACGGAGCTGAGCTGGCCCGGCCAGGCGACCGATGGTTCTCCATAGACGAAGAGAGCGGAGCAAAGGGCATCGCTACGAACGGAGCAAGAAGCTACGAACGGGGCTCCTGGCCTTACTACTGGGAGCAAGAAGCTATTAGAAACACAAATTCTTGGACCACGTTGCATACTACCGGGTTTACTCAGACAATTCTTTCACTTTGGCGTTGGGCAAGTCGCATTATGACCGCACTTGCTTTATCCCCAATGTGTGTGTGTGTGTTAGTATGTTACCAGTTGCACTTCTCATTTGATCCTCTCAGGGAATTTCCAGGATTCATCTGTCAACGAGTGGCCTGAAGCAACCACTCATATGATCAATATAATATTGTGTGTATTATATATATATATATGACATATGACTGTTGCTTATGTATACATACGGATGTTGATGTCCCCCAGGTGTTGGTTCTACTCTCCCTTTACAGGAAGGTCTTGGATGGCGACCTCTTTGTGAGCCACAACCATATGTACAGATCCTACTGTTTCCCACGTTCCTCTTACACTCTCAAAGAACGGCCCTCGGTTCGCATCCGGGTCGCCTAGGTTCGCGGATGGGCTGAGGCAGTTCAGGGGCGACGTCACCTCGGTGAGGGGTTCGCCCAGCGACGGTTCGCAGCGACAATGCAACAATCCTCTCAAAGGATGTTCAGGGCACAAAAGACTTTGGGTTGATCAAAGGAAAATACTCTGGTGAAGGAAGGTTGGATTGGCAAAAACAAAGAAGCAGGAAATTACCGGTCTCTCTCTCAGCGGAGATGGTTGCTCTCAGAATCTGAGGTCATTGACTCGTTCGGAACAATTCCAGCCGATCCCGCTATTGCATATATTATATGTTTGTGTATATATACACACACACATGCTCAGTTCTCTTGGCTTGTTTCCTAAGTGGTGGTAAACATTGACGAACATTGGACGTAAGAATAAGCGTTGAACGTTTGCCTTGGGCAGGGAAACATTTGCTTGACATGTTGGTTCTCCATGGTTTTCCAATGGTGGTTGGGCGGTGGGGGGGAAGAAACACACCAAACTCGGAAAAACGGTGTGTTTCCGGGCTGAGAATCGAAGATTTCCGCAACCCAAAGGTGTCCATGAACAGGAAAAAAAAACAACCTTTAAAACCCAAGGGTTGCGCGTCCTTCTCCGCCAACGTTTGCCTTGCTCCAGTCGGAGTCCATGGACCGTTACCACTCGTCCGAGTACATGAGAGCCTCCCAGAGCCGCAAGCACCACCAATTGATGTAGAGAAGCAAGTGCGACCCGGATTCCAGCTTGCTCTGGCTTGTGGCTTGTGGGAAGCACTGCATCCAAGCAAGCAATGGTACAGGGGATCCAAAGCTGGTAGCGTTGGCAGTGGATGAACTCAGCAAAGCACATAGCAAGTCGTCTGCCTGCAGTCCGGAATCTTCCAAAAGCTGACGAAACTTCGGAGCCAAAGACTTTGGTACAAGAAAGACATGTCGAGCCAACCAGGCACTAGGCCAGGCACCGTGGCACTAGGTGCTTGTCAAACGCAAAGTACGGCTGGGCTGGGCACATCATGCACCTGCGGCACAAGCCTGCGGCGAACTGGTGAATGGGCGCCGAACGCACCGCAACTCTCGCTGCACAGCAAAGCACGCTGTGGAGGTTCGGCCAGCAGCCCACAGCGACAGAGAGCAAGTCAGCAAAGCACAGCAGGGCTACCAGCACATCTGAACCAAAAGAAACCAAACTAATCTCTGTTTTAAAAAATGTTTCCTAGAGTGCTAGAGATTGAAACTATAGTTTTGAAAGAGGTTTTTTTTTGGTGTCTGGAGGGAAACAAATCCACTCCACAAGCGCTTTGTTTCTGAGCCCAAAGACTAACCTCATACTTGTCACCCCTGAAACGAAGATCAGCACGGGCCCCAGCTCAATCGGATCAGCTGGGCAGTCAATTGCCATCCCAATCTGACGAACAGCGACCTGGAAAGACTTCTGCTTCCACCCTGAAACTAACATTTTCCCACTACCATGTCGATGGTTGCTATCAGTGTGTCAAGCAACGTTTCTTTTGCAAACAGGAAACAAAGGCAGTTGAAACAAACGTTTTGGCGCCAAACTAGTACATCTAACGTTATTGCAAACATTTGGGGAGTCGTTTGCTGTCAAGTTTGACTGCAAGTTCACTGCAGCCCGTTCATATGTTTTGTTGATCCATTACCATGCGACCACAGAAACCTGTGACGAAGTGACCCGAACGCGGGGGAACACTCTGTGACCCAGTGGCACAGTCGTAAACATCGCTGACGGCAGTCCATGCGCTCCACATCTTGTGGAAGGGCATCACCTAGGCGACAGGATTCACCCAAACCATGCTATCCACTTCCATGTGTTGGATAGGGACTACCTTCAGTATGGTTCATTCAATTTGGACAGGAGAATTGCCAAAGTGATGACCAGCTCGCTGGGCCCGACGATTGCTTGGTTGTGGGGTCTCACATGAAAGAAACACACGCCACCTGCTTCACCTGCCACCTGCATGCGCCTGCCGCCTGCATTCCAAAAAGGTTCCCGCAGCAACCAAGGAGTATCCACATGTCAGGCGGCATGCACCACGTCATTGTAGGTGTTCACGCGAATCAGCTTTCCTTGCGCGGATCGAATGCCCATGGGCTAAGGAGTCTTTCGCTAAGGAGATGTTCTGCAGTCTATAGAGGAAAAGATCCTGAACGAGTCGAAAAAACCATGGGTACATCCTATCCCTGGAAGGTTCGCTCTGCAAACGAGTTACCCCTTTTGCTTCGCTGTTCAGAACAGGAGATCCAAGAGTTTCACATGGCTTCTTTCGCCCTACTTCCCTCATATCAAATGAAAAAATGACCCCAAAAAACTCCCGACGAAAAACCGAAGGACGTTTCAGACCCTCCCAAGGCTCCGCAAAGCTGCTGTGCTTGCCACCAGTCGTCCAGCGCAGCGTCCGCCACCCGCGGCACGCCGAAGGCAATGGTGGCCTCGGGCCTCGGCCGAGACGAGATGCGACGCGACGAGTCGGCTGCAAGCGGCGCAAAGGGGGGCAGCAGTTGGCTGGCAGTGAGTTTTATGGAGTTGCAAAACTAAAGACATTGGCAATTGTTGATGTCGACCACAAAATACTTTTGGAAACAAAATCACGGCCGAGCAATTGGAGATGGCGTCTGCTGGTGGTTTGAAGTCCACTTGGTGGAGGTCATGGCACACAGCTGTCAATCACGCTGCACCTACAAGATCCTACAAGCAATCTTTCTGTGCTTCGGTGTCGTTTCTCTGTCTGCGTGTATCCTCATCCTTTCTGCGGACTCGTGGGGACGCCAGGGTGGGCCTGCCATTGGGGAAGCGTGGGCCGGAACAGCCCGCTGATGTTTTTCCAGGATGTTGAAGGAAGAAATCCAACCTCAAACTCCCCCACAAGACCCACTGCAAAGAGTGGTAAGAACCAAAATTGAGTGTTTCTTGTAAAAAGATGCCATGTCATGGATTCCTTTGCCGCTTTCGCATCCGAGCCCAGGCACTTCCGTGGCCAGTCCTCCGCAAAGGCCTCGTCTCGTGCCGGTCGCTCGTTGCGCGGAGAAAGACGGAACGGCGTGTTCGGACATGGTCATCATTCTCGAAAAAGAACTCTGGGAGATCTCCGTCGTAGCAGTAATTTGTACTTCCCACCGCTTAGCACCTGGGTTTGCCTTGAAAAGCACATGGTTCCACCACCAGGTACCATGGGTCTGGAGAAGGCAAGGATGTTCTTCACGACTTGGACTGGAACCACATGTCGGGAATTGCGTGTCTTCTTGTTGAGCATCCCCAACATGGGCGGGAGAGCGCTTCAGTTCAGGCCATAGACAGCCCAGTTCTCATACCAAGTCTTATTATTTTCTTATTAATAATTGAAGACTCTCAGTACGGTGGCTGTTGAATCCTTCGGAACCAACAAGCAAGAAAAAAACCTGAGGTTGAGGAGAAATCTGCACTCAACCACCACGTCCTCACTCAACCACAACCAACGCTGAACCCCGGGCCAAAATGCACAAAAAGCGTCCCAAGCATCCCGAAGAGGGGAAGCGCTTCCTGTTTAATGTAGACTCTTGAACAATATACCCCCCATATGAAGAGTCTCTTCCAGTTCAAAAGGGGTGGGTTATTCATAGACATCGCGTCTCCGTTGGACCGGGCTTGACCGGTCGCACCTTGGTGGCCGCCAGCAAGGCCAAGGCCCCGCCCAAGCTGTGGCCCGTGAAGATCAGATTCCAATCGCTCGGCACCGCGCTGAAGAGCCCTGGGTGAAGAGCCCGTCGCACAAAACACAACACGAGCGGTGACTGAAGCACATGCGATGCAACACACACGGGAGCATGCAAGTCCTGGGGAAGGTGGAAGAAACTGGAGAAGTTAGACCAGTCAACACTCCGTGGTGATAGAAGGTCTGTAGTGTTGAGATGATGCGGTAGACAACTCTTCCCCTCTGAACTTGAGCACGATGCTGGACGGTAGAAGCCTTGAGTTCAACATCCGCGTAGATCGGTGTTCGATATTTGATACAGTGAGTAAAACCGTAGTCCAAATCAACCCTGAACATGCCACCACGTAGTGTCTCAGAGTGGGGAGACCTTTCCAACTGATGAGTCTTGCTTTACTTCCTTGCAAAGGAAGCCAGGCGGTTTCAACCTTCAAGGTCTCCCATTTTGCTGCGGAGAAAAAGTCATGCTTCCAAATAGGCCGAGGAGCCCAGGATGTAACCGTCGACCCAGCGCTTCACGTGTGGAAGGACGTGGTTCAACGCGTTCAGGAAGCCTGGCCCGGGCAGCTGTGGGACCTAAAAACCACTAATCCAGAACTGAAAACACATGCCTGAATGACTACCAGGGGTGAACCGGGTCAACCTATTGTTTGGGGTTGGGCCGGGTCCAATTTTGACTCACCGTTGCTTCGAGCCAAAGAACCAAACGGGCCGACAACGGCGTCCCAAGTTTGAGTCTTTCTTGCCGCATGACTTCGAGAAACCACTTTCAGACGACTTGACTTCCACAAACAACTCACCACTGGCTGACGTTTGGTGAAAACCACCTTCGATTCCGAACAATGCGGTTTGGAGGCGTCAAGCGCTACTTTTCTGCAAGAGTTATTGATTGTTTCAAGAGAGAACAAGAAACAGCAGGGGCCAAGATGACAGTCTTTCTCATAAACCTAATGAGGGTTGGGGCAAACAGCTTTCCCATGGCTTTCCTCCACCAGACTTCGGTGGGCTTCATTTTTCTTAATTTGAGCCTGCAGTATGCTTCACAACAAATTCAATGCTTCGTAGATAACTTGTGGCTTGTGGAAATTGGCTACGATAACAGCTGTGGACAAAGCACAAAGAAACACGATCGTCAACCTTCAGGACAGGTGTAGTCAATCAATACTCTCTGGACGCAAAGGCGTTGACCAGCAAGCTTGCTTACTTGTCGATGGGTCACCAATACCAGCCCCGTTCTCCCGTTCGGTCCGTTCCATGGCACCGCATGCCCTGCTGGTTGAGCTCTTCCTGCCTTCATGTACAAAGGTCACATTGCCGTTTGGCAGCTTCCTGGAGCGCAGCAGTGCAGCAGTGGGGAGTGCGGCAAAACGCGGACCCTGAAGTGCTCCTTTCGGTCACACCCGGAGGGACCCGAAAGCAAAAAGTTTGCGTGGCTGGACCGTGGAAACGTCCAGAGCCTGGTAAACACCAAACCAACAAAAAGCGGAATAGTGGCATACAGTCAATGTTCATGGATCCCATGCTAGCATGGTCTTTAGTCTTCGGGGGGAAACACCCGGAACCAGATCCCCATGACTTCAACTGTCCAAACCTTCCAAACCCGCTGAAATGCTTCCAAAATCGGGACAAATCCCCAAGATTCCCCAACGAATCCGAAGGGTTCTCAAGAGAAAGAGCGTGTCAAGCCAAGTGCGCACCGTTTTCAACAGAGTTGGCCAGTGATTGAGCAAATATGATTCTTGTTTGGCAATGAAGGAGAGGGCAAACTCAAGACCATATCCTCTTGCATCAACACTGAACTCAGTCATCGACAGGAGTGCGCACCAAAACAAGCTATATAGATACCAGTTTACCATTGACTCATTGATCAAAAATATCCAAAAAGGTCTTATGTAAAAGCAGGTCCTGATGCTGTTTAGGGGCTGAGGGCATCAAAGCGAGATCACAAACCCCTGGAAAGCGATTTGACTGGTGGATTGCTTGACGAGGAATAGCTTGAAATAGGATCTTTGGAAGGCTGCTCAAGTCTATCACCCAGAATGTGACTTCGGGGCGGACACTGACGGAGCTTCCAAGGGCGAACAGACCTTTGACATTGAGTGTCGTCCAAAATGGTTGCCGTCCAGACTGTCGGAGCTCCTCAATGTCTCGGTCAAAGATTGGAGATTTTCGTCGGAGCGGAACGAAATCGAACGAAAACGAAGGAAGTGGACAACCGGTGGTTGAGGTGAAGTATGTCGTAGTGAGTCGGACGAAATGTTTGCCACTTCCATTTTTGGGGTGTGAGCGGGAGTGTAGTCATCCTGGTAACTGCCCAAAGACCCACATGTTGAGCGAAAAGCACCCCAACTTGGCCGGTGAATTGAGCCCTCAAAATCAGGAAATCGCAGAAACGAAACCCTGAGAATGCACTGAAGTGAAACGCTTGAGCTTGCAGAAACCCGAACCCCCTGGTGCCCCTCAAAGAACGGAAAAAGCGTCATGGGAATCCGCTGGATGTCTGCATCCACGTGCCAGTTCTTCATTGACTCAAACCTGAGCTTGGACCGTCAGAGCCAGGAGAGGTAATGAAACCAGAAGTATCGCCATCCTCCAGTAGATCGCCGTTGGCTTCGGTTTCTCGGTCGTGTGCCGGTGTCTAGTATATTGTGCATGGGTGTATGAACTGTGACGGTATGTGTTTGAAATCTCCTACATGCAACTTGCAACACAAACTCCGGGACAAGGGCCTTGATGCTTGACGGAAGTCTTGCTACAATTGCAGCAAGGGAGTTAGTTGTGACTCTGCCTAACTAGGGCGCAGTCGGGTTCATATGCTTCGGTCGCCACGTCAGCTTTGTAGCGAGTGGACCCAGCTGGAGACCGGTCTACGGCGGAGTCGGTGTCGCTGTATGGGAGCGCCTTGTATCGGACGTCGAAGGGCCGGGATCCATGGTATCTCATCCCCCTCTCTGGTGCTTTTAGCATCCTTTAGCTGGGTGAATTTCTAGAAGCTAGAGTCTAATTTGAATCATTTGTGGCATGAACATCCACACCTACCGTCCCAACAGAAAGCTAGGTGATGTTGCAAGGAAGCCTTGTGCAAGTTCAGAGTGCTAAAGTGTCCTGACTTAGCTAAAGTGAAAGGTAGCACAAGTCACACAAACCCACTTTGCAGTTGCTTCATCATCCAGGGCCTCCGGGGGGGGTTCTCGGCGTGTCTTGATACCAACCCTGCTCCCTGCCACATGTTTGGGCCAGTCACTGCGTCCCGCGGAAGGCAACAATCGCCAGCTTCGCATGGGCCGACTTATAAACACGCGCGTGGATGTTCCTGAGCAATCCAGCTAGCCACGGATTTGGGCCCAACACCAAAACGCCTGACTCCTTCGTGGCAACGTCCTCACAAATCGCAACATACGGATTGGGCTTGATGAAGAAAAGTCGTGTCCCCTTCTGGCTTCTGACAAAAACCCTATGTTCAAAAAGGGCGCCTGCTCTGACCTGGTTTTGCCAGTCCTGACCGGGGAAATTCAACAAATCTACTGTAGGTCATTGATCGATGTATCGCTGGATTGTACTTGTTACATCTTGTTACTGCAGTGGCCTTGTATGCGATTTGGCCGGGCCACAGCCAGGGCGGTCCTCTTCTGTAGTCTTCCTTTGGGCACAAAATATGTAGTAAGAGTATAATCTTGAGTGGCTGGGTGGCTGACGGGGAAAAAGACATCCGCATTTCCACGTACAAGACGTTCGAAAAGCACTCTCGACAGTGGGACGCAAGCCAATGTACAGCGCTTCTCTTCTCTCGGAACAGAGTTCCGCAAGTGTACCAATCAAAACCCCAAGAACAAACGAATGGCCGGAAGAAAGACACCACGATCGTCCAAAAGAATCGTGTAGACTTCCTGCAACCAATGAGGCAACGGACCGCGTTTTTTGGAGATTGGTCTGTCAAGGTGGCCATTCGATGCATTGCGTCGCGGTGTATCTTGTGTATCTTGTGGGACTGATGGATATCGAGTGCTGTCACACGGGTGATGACGTCGATGATTCTTTCCAGACAGGGGGAGCCATGGTATGGTGGCGACCAGCGATGAGCTGCAATGGATGTGAATGGTGTCGTCATTTTAGCTTTTGACTTCAGTCTTCCGGAATCAATCATGATCAAGATCTATTCTTTTCTGCCTTTGTTTTTCTTACGTACTGTTGGTATCACAGGACAATAGGCTTTTCCAAAGCTTACATTCCACAATTAAATGGCCTTTGTCAGGAAGCATTGAAGGACTATATTTCTCTACTTGGTACAGGTCAAGTTATGTTCGCTTAAGGGCCAGGGGGTATGAGGTATACTCTATCCCCACCATCATTCTGCTCACCCTCCACTCATTTCCCCTCACTCTTGTCAACTTGCCAAGCCTCTCACGATCCTCATTTAGCATATCAATATCCCAGTCATCAATGGCCGGGCAGACATTGGTCTGGCCTAGAATCGCTGTGTGGGCGCATCAATGTCAAAACCTGCACACACCGCCCGAAATGGCTTGGATGAGCATCCATGCCATTTCGGGGTGCAGCTTTCCATTGGTCTCAGATGGTGTGAGGAGAGGAAGTATGGTCAACTGGGTCAACAGGGAACCGGTGAAGTCGATCCCGCACTGGACGTTTGACACTTGGAGAACTTGATGTGCTACAAAAGGCAAAAGCCCATGTTCTTGCATTATACTGCATTAGATCATTCCAAAATCGCTGACAGTTGTCCAATTCCCCGGAACTCAAAACTGGAATTCTGCCTTTGGCAGGCTCCCGGACCGCTCCCGGTCGGACCGCTCGCCTTCCACCAGCCCGGTGCGCAGCACCGCGTGCATCCGCCGGTCGGCCACGTGCATGTCGTCCACCGTCGGCCCACGGAAGCTGCGGTTCACGCGGCCCTGGAAGCTTCGGTAGCGACCGGGTGGAGTGCCAGTGACCGGATTCGGACGAAGCAGGGCCCAAAGGTACCCTCTGAACTTTTTGAACACTGCTTACTGAGGATTTCTTTGGCCTCAAAGACCATTCTCTGCAAGCACTTTCACCTTCAAAACCACCAGCAGCATAAACAAGGAGCTGCAGGTACATCAACATCTTTCCTCAATTCACGCTTAGGGCCAGGCCCTACGGTTGATGAGACGCTGGTGGAGAGAAGGGGGCGAACCCAACATCCTCGAAAGAAGCCTCAAGCCTCCCCTTTCCAGGCAAGCGAATTATGAAGCCTCTTCTGAACCCACTGGTCGGCATCTTGGCAAGAGACGTCGGCATGAATGACCCGGCACCAGCGAAAAGTAGTAGATGATCACAATAAATCAAACAGTACCTGTCCCTGTCTGCCACTGAAGGCTTGAGATTGGAGGTCTTGGCAAGCCATTCTCTTCTTCGAAGACTACCTTCTTCGATGGCTACCATCTTGGCGAAGATGGCCATCTCTTTCAGATCTTTCTGCTTCTCTCAGACACAGACATCTGCTGACGTGCTGAAGGTCGACCCAGAGGTGGACAATGAGGCACTCACTTGGAAGGAAGGAGCCTGTTGACAATTCAGGTGATTTGTTGGATTACGGCATTCTTGGACGCTGCAAAAAGATGGCTCTATTGTATTCTGCATGAAACTTCGAAGTGGCTTCCATGGTGGAAACAGCCGCCAGATGGTGCCCAGCCACCCAGCCCTGTCCAGCCTCCCAAAGGCTTCCCCAAGCGGAGCGGATCCGATCGGCCTTGGCACAAAAGGAGGTGAAGCCGAAAGAAGAGGCTTCATCTCGTGTGCTAAAGATGCTAGTTAGTGGGGTTGAAAAGTTGCTAGTACAGAGTGGATGACCATACTGCGCTTACAGACGTAGATCATGGAACTTGCATGCCTACCAGGCTAAGGCCAGGCTATCAGGGTATGATGGCGACTTCCTCTGCCAGCAGGGCATATTCGCTTCCGAACTCCTCTGCTCCAAGCTTTTAGTAGAAGAAAAACACCGTGTACCGTCCGTCCGAGCTTTTCGGGGGTCAAAGGGTCCCCCGGAAAATCCGGTCTTTTTACATGTATGAAGCTGAGAAACATGATCGAGATGTGATGATCGATCCCAAGGAAGTTGGGGGGGTCTTGGTCCCAGAGATGATCAGGGGCGCATGCCCTCTGAATGACAACGAGAGATGGCGGACGAGTTGAATGGACCGAAATGGACCAAAGGGACCGAAGGAACCCCCCGAAACCTATCGGTTTTATCTCCGCCTTCATAGCAACCCTTGGTATCTCCACACACCACTTGTCCATCAAATACCTCAACCAATAGATGCACTGCAGCGGTTTCAGAGATGATGCCACAAAACCCAAGAGGAAGTGGAGTCTATGGATCCACCGATCACTTGTCTATGGATTGTCCTATGAATCACTGTCCTTCCAGCCACACCGTTGTCGCAAGAGGATGGACCGATGCGCGAGAAACCGCGCCGAGCACAGTCCGCGGGTCTCGCACCTTGTTCATCACACTGATGGTGGCCGCCCAGGCGGCTCCTGCAAACTCGATGCCCTCGTGCTTTTGCATCTCCTCCTCGACTACCGAGCTTCGTGTGGGACGGTGCATCCACCATGTGGTGTGGGTCGGTCCGGTGGGAAAACCACGCAGTGGCGGAGCTAGTGTCACCACCCAAATGAATTGATTCACCACACAAAAGAGGGATGGTTTCTCTGGAACTAAGAGGCTTTTGGCCTGTGGATGATTGAAGAAAAGCTGCATCATCCGTCCAGCTTCAGAGGATGGGATCCCGTTCTTCATGCCCGCTATTCGTCAGTGGGTGGCACGGCCGACACATCCTGTTCATAGCATACATGTGGCGACGTAAGTATTTAGTTGTCAACTAGACGTCCTGGGTGGCAGTTGGTCTGCAAAGTTTGCATATCATCATCATCCTGATAGAATATGGGAATCGAAAATCCATGAGAAAATTGGTTGGCATATCAGAGTCCACCTGGTGATTGTAGGGCTTCCTATCCATGTTTCCGAAAATGGTCCTCGAGAGACCCATCAAACCCAAACAGCAAATCTTCCATAGGCGCAGACTATGCCGCTGTGCCGCCCTCTCTTGAGGTATGCAAAATTACAGTACAAGTGATGTTCAAGAGCGCGGTGTATTTTATAGTGCGCCCCCTTTCATAGAGTCATACAACACATCTTTGAACAAAGCTGTTCAACATGCACATCGCACAAGAAAAACCCTCGTTCTTCTTTGTTCCACCAATCCTGAGAGCTCTCGACCCAGCAGGTGGTACAGTAGCCCAAAGGACGACACTCGGAGAATTGGAAGGGCCAGCCCAAGGTGTTGTAGCCTTGGAAGACTCCGAGGCAGACTAAGCGAGCTCACTGGCCCAGTGGTGGTGTTTTTCGGAGGGCGAGTGGCGGCTTGGCAAAAACAATCCATCAACTGTAAAATGAATGGGAAGCCGCTCGTTCCTTGATCTCATTGGCTCACACACATCATCTCACTCATGCTACCAGTTCTCCACACTCAGCAATGTTTCTACCCAGAACTAGACTCACATCTAGGACAAAAGTTCTGCTTTTTGGAAGGTTCCAAATTGCGTTGCCCTTAGAATCCTGCAACACACTTATGGCACCTCAAGCGTTGGAATTTCCTCCCTCGGAAGCTCTTTATATAGTGTTGTAAAAGCCGGTGATAATTGACCGCTCCATTGGCCACGCGAAATGGACCATCTAATTCGACCATGGCGATCCACATAGATATTGTAAGAACAGCTAAGAAGAAACGAGACTTTCCTCCTCCCAAAGTACCCGCACCAAACCCCCGGCGGGAGGTATAACGAACACAAAGAACGAGAATGTCAAAAGTCGGCTTTTCACTGTCAAAGTGAGTTGCAATCCACCAGTGACCAATGTGTGTGTGTGTGGAACCCTTGGAGTCAAAGGGGCCTCCAACCTAGATGCGATGGCTTCCGACCTACTCTTCTTGTTTTACCCAGGCGTTTCATTCACTTAGGCTTCTTCAGGGCTTGAGGCGATCAGATTCCGTACACAATGTCCCAAGTGTGTACTACCAGGCTACCAACCTACTGAGAACTGGAACGGGTCTTTCGCCAACTTCTACTTCTTCTCTGGCTGAAGTGACCTTTGGTGAGCGAGGCCCCAGTCGCTTCCCAAAGGGGTTCTCAGAGAATAGACTGCACTCCTTCGTTTCTCCAAGACTCCTCCACAACAGGAATGGATGTTGGAGCCTTCAGCGAGCACCCCAGGTACTGGGCACTTGAATTGGAAAGGATCCGTATCTCCAAACATCCTCTCCTTGGTAAAGCCATGAAGATCCATCAAGCACATCTCAAAAATGACAAGCTTTGGCTACAAACCTCCTGAGAAATGAAAGCTCTAGACTCTAGACACCGGAAGCTGCCCTTTTAAAGGCCTGAAAGAAGTGAAGCCTTTAAGGGAGAAATCCGAGATCATCCTGATCCCACATGAATGAGCCATAAATCACGTGTTCTCCAAAAAGATGTGAAACTTTTGGATGAGCTGTGTGTCATAGCCGGAGTATTTTAGTGAGTTGCTCTGCGTCTATCCCAGTTAAACAATGGCAGGTTTGACAATAGCTCATGGTTTTCGAGTGACTATTGCCAGATATCAAACTACGCCACTTACGCACTCCTCCAAAACAATGCCTTTACGTGCCGATAACAAAACTTGGATCTCCCCCTAAACAGGCTGTTTAAATACAACAGAGGCATGGAAAGGCTGCCATGCAAAACTGCGTCTCGTACGTGGACATACCTTGGCTCGCATGCAGAAAACACGATGGAAAAAAAAGGATTCCTCATGTGCACGATTCGAGTTATCTGCGTGACTGTGGGACATTTTTGTCGAGATTATGCGAGTCAACAGACTGACGCCCTCAGATGTTACTCCTTCCTGGGATTGCCAAAACAGTACTCCAGGGATCACAACAGGCGATATCAGCATTTGGTCCAGTGTCATTGATCGGCAAATGATTGCACCAGGAATGCAACCGACAACCGAAACACGAGAAAAACGGCCGAGTCACTCAGTCCAAGTCGAAGAATGGGGGAACCCTCCCACTACTATAATAGACTAGAAATCCACCTCCGAACCAGCAAATTCTCTCCGAGCTGAGGTGAAAATTCAGCCACGACCGGAGAGCCACCACGTCACAGAGGCATCAACCCGATGTGTGTTGGCCAACCCAAAGCTAGTAAGTAGGTGCACCAACCGCCAACCGCCAACCCGATCCCTGGAGATCAGATCCCTGGAGAGCCCAGTTGCTCAACTGAAAAATGCTGAACTCCTTGCTAATGCCCTCCATCCGCGCAATCGCTTCGGGCGGCGGCGACTCTGTTGAAGAGATGGGGCTGCCCGCCAGGAAGATGCAGAGGAAGGCGGCCTTGATTGCGGTCTTCGACAAATGTAAGCATTCTAGTCACTAGTCTCTGTCTTTATATAATGGAAAGAAACCGACAAAAGCGGACTCGTTCGATACATTAAACCGCAAGCGGATTGGGGAATCACTGTATCACCGACCGGAGGGGTGGGTCCATTGGCAGTCTCTGTCAAAGAGCGATTGCAATAGCTGTCAGATTGTCCAGCTGCGAGATATGACATGCGAAAATGCCATGCGAACACATTTCAGCGAAGAGGTTCTTAGAATCTATGAAGGTCAGTTGATGTCGAGGAACAATCGAAACGCTTCTCCGGTCTTCAGCACAACACGTGCACGGACCCGAAGTGGCAGGACAACCGAGGTATTATAGAAGGAGCCGAAACGATAGAAGACCCTGTCACCAGAAGGTGCCCATGGCTCATTGGCCACATCAAAAGATACAATCTTGCCCCAAATCTCAAAAACAATAGGAGTAAACCAACATGCACTTCACCTAGCTGAGGCTTCCACTGGAGACGATATATATTATAAAGATGTGACTCTGGAAAGAATATAATATAGTGAATCATCTTCAAGAAACATGTTCCCTGTCCACACGTATTTTCTTTCTCCCATTTAACCCATTGATCTCATAAATCACCCGCTGCACCGTGGCACAGCAGCCACCACCGCCGCCGGTGCCAAGGCCGTGCACGGCCTCCTCAGTAGCCAGACCTCCTCAGTGGAGGTGCGCACCTCGCCCTCGTGGGGCGGCACCGATTGATACACAAAGGGTGCCATGGCGGGTTCCCGCCCCTCGGGCCGAACAACGCGGCCCTGAGGGCAGCCGGGCAAGCGGAGCCGGGCAAGCGGTGACGAGCGCGGAGGTGGGGAATCGCCGGTCAAGGTAAGGAAGCAAGTTCGGTGCACAAGGAACAAGACCACTACTAGCAAGGACGCTACTAGTACCTCCTGGCATTACTACTAGTAACAAGAAGCTCCTACCAGGGAGATGTGTTAAGCTACACTGGCCAAACATGCACTCCCAAAGTTCCGAATCATGGAACTGGGCTTCACCCCACGTTTGGCCATGTTGGAGCGAACAGGACCTTGCAGAGGGACCGTCTTCCACTTCCTTGTTTGTCAGCCTGGCAGTGAGTACTTGCCTCTACCTATTAGACATCTCGGACTATGACTGATCTTATCTGATGTTAAACCCTGGTCTATGGAAGTCTATAGGCGTCAGTGGACTTCGATACCGATCTGACGCGGAGTCTGTGCGTTCAATTGGTGAACCAGAAGGTTCAGCCAGCGGTGATCATTCGAAGGGTGAAGAAAGTCTGGATCTGTGTGTAGCACTGCTGGAAACCAAACCCTTGTCAACATGGGTGTTGCTCGCAAGAGAAGACCCCTAACAAGTCCAGCGTTTTTGGACAGGACTTGAGTAGTAAACGATTTCACAAGATAACCTGTGGTTTACATGTCCATCAATTTCACAACATCGTCATCGATGTATGGATGTTATCTATTACTGCAGACGTGTGATTCAAGCGGGGAGGGTTTGTGGCGGGCGAGTTGGAATGATGATGTGGATGTCACGTGGAGAACATTGTCATGTGGAGAACCCCTCGACAGTTCCACTCATCTTTGAAAACATGAGGAGCCTGAAAGGGGAAGAATGAAAAGGAGCTGCTGTGGCAACTGTGCTTTTCCCACCTGATGCAAACCTCCATAACTCTGACAGACTCAAACACATTGATACTTGCCAGCAACTCTACTTGACTATTGAAGTGTGAATTCTACTGGGAAGTGCACATGACAAATCTTCCCCAATGAAATTATGCTCGATTATTGAACGGATCTTCCCCAATGAGATTACATTCATACAAGCAACTTTGCAAATGAGAAACATAATTTCGTACCTATATAGTTAGATCTCAAGCAAAGCTTCTTGACCTCTGCAGTTGCAAGGTACTTGCCGCGACCAAGGTACTTGCCGCGACCGCGGAGGCCGCAACCACCAGCAACGATAAGAAAAGGAATAAAAGAAGGGCAACACACACAACAACAGCAATGAACTATAGCTATAACCTATGTTTGAGACATATATACTGTACCCACATAAAGACTATGTAGAAAATAGTGAAATATGGTTTGAACGATCCTGGTCCAGTTGCGCCGCTGCGCCTCTGCAGTGGGAGGATGAGGATGAGACCTGCAGTGGAGGCCATTTGTGAAAGCTTGCCGAAGTGCCAAAAAGTTTACAGGATCTCTAGTTCTCCCAATTGTACAATATTTAACATTAACACATACCCAAAGTGGCGAAATGCGAAGTGCGAAACCTCAAAACCTTCCTCGGTCAGAAGCCCGCAGTGCCTGTGAACACCTCCGAAAGAGAGAACGAAAAAAACGCCCTTCTTGGGCCCGACGCGTGGGCCCTTCAGCCTTGCATCGAACTCCCCAGCTTGGATCCGAACTCATTGGGCCCGACTGTTCAGTCCACTCAGATTGGGCACATGTGCATTCTATGGGACCCAATGTTCATCCAAACCCTCAGGACCCGAGCTTGCAGCGAGAGCGTGCCATTTCTGTTCTCTGCGCACGACTCGAGTCTGTCCTCGCTTAAGCAGCCAAAAATCACTCCGACGGGTGTATCACTCTCCAACCTCTAGATATCTCAAGAGGGAGAGATTGAAAACAAAGAGAGGAGGAAGGCAACCCCAGAAACCGGGCATTTCCAAGATCTCTGGGAAGTCACTTCAAATGCCTGTCGAATTCAATATGGTTACCACGTCCTGGCACTGGTGAAGTCAGGTTGAAGGTTCTGATTCGATTTTGGTCGAGTCGGGTCAAGTCTTTACACAGAAACAGATCGTTGAATTCCGAATTCACCGATCATCGTCGTTGGCCAAAGTGCAAACGGTTTTTGATTCCCTCTGGATAATGACAAGGACTCAATGGTGGGTTCTGGGACAAGTTGGCCTCAGCTTGTATTACACCATCGAAGACACCAAGACAACCTTCAATCAGTCGCATGATGCTCTTTCCTTGACTGAAGGTCCAAGCTCGACGAAAAACGTCCAAACGGTTGCCTACCTGACTTGACCAAGCAACGGCTAAGGTGTTCAACTAGTTTACAAGCAAAGAAAACAAAGAAATCTTGAAGTAGTGACTGGCCAGTTCATTGGTGTGTCTGAATCCAGTTGGAACTTGACCTCCCGGTGATTCATGGATTCCATGCTATGTTTTTGTATTTGTTTGTATGGCAAAATATTGTGACCATACCAGTCTATCAATGTAATGAAAATTCATGGTCGTCAACTGAGGCATAGGTCCGATACCGTTTGAAGGTCCAAGGTCCTATACCGAAGTCATTGGATGGCCCCCCCCAACGCGATTTGATTTGCCTTCACGCTGCACAGCCGGGCAGGCGCCACATGCCGCTGCTCTTTGGGCCACACGGCATCGCTGCACAGAAGTTGCAGCATTCGCGGCGGCGCCGGATGTGCCAGCAGCACCGAGTGCTTCGGTTCCTTAGAACGGATGGGAGGAGATGCGTCGATGTTTTTGGATGTAGAGGATGAAGGAGTGAACATAGAGGCGTCACCGAGAAAGAGCTTGGAGAAGTAACAGCCAAGTTCAATCTCCTTCGCATCTCCCCCTCTTTTTCACCCATTGGCCGATGGTCATCAATAAGCTGAGGCACCCACGGTGGCAGAAGAAAACCATGACAACTCGACAACCACAGGTGCACACACACACACTCAAAATATTAAGCGTTCGATTTGATTGCACCAAGCCCTGAAGAGGCCTCAGGGGATAAACCAAAGTTAAGCCAGGTAGTATGCAAAACGGCAAAACAGTCCAAACATCCCCAAGACCCTTGCAGTCTTAAAGTTCAAGAGTTCAGTCCCACGACGAACGCGGACATCGAACGAAAATGCAAGTCTGCCATTTACTCCACATCGAAACTCTAGTGACCTAGTGAAAAGCAGGGACCAAGTGGAAAATTCCCCGTTCATCACGAAGGTGCGTCGGTGAGCGTCCTCACCGATATCCGATATCAGTCTTCAATGCAAGTCTTTTCGTTGGGCTGGCACTTGCATGAACAACCAGCCCCCGTGCTCAAAAACAGAAAGGAGCACACTCGAATGTCTATTTATTTATCTGTCTGTGTGTCTATCTGTCTGTCTGTCTGTCTGTCTGTCTGCCTGCCTGCCTGCCTGGCTGGCTGGCTGTCTGTCTACCTACCTACCTACCTATCTACCTACCTATCTACCTATCTATCTATCTATCTATCTATCTATCTGGGGGGCATCCTTTTTCCCAGATAGCGAGGGCTACTGGGGTTTCTGGTGCTCATATTTCAAGTATAGGGCCTGTGTGCGCATTGTCTGCAGCCTTTTTGCTGCTGCTGCAGGGAGTCTGGAGCATGGAGCTTGGGCACCGGTGCCGCTGCAGGGTGCCCCTACAGGGTGCAGCTGTAGGGTGCCCCTGCAGAGTGCCACTGCAGGGCGCCGAGATGGCCAGTCGTGCTTTGGAGCGGCGCTGGTACCGCCACAGACTGCTGCCCACAATAAATCTTGCACTATCTCGAGTCTATGCTGTTGTAACTTAACACACCCATCCACTGAGGCACTTGTTCTATGGTCGAGCAAGCTGGCAGACTGTTGCTTCGCAGCTGCGGCGTCCAAAGTCAGGCCTACGAGGTCAGCACGCTGAGGTGGCAAATGATGACTACCGCACCAGCAGCGGCCAGAGCGCCAGAAAGACGCCCCCGCCAAACCTGCTGCCATCACGGCAGCTCAAGCACAGCGTTTTCAGCACGAGCAGGAATCCCAAAGGTGTGCTGAAGAACTGGTGGCAGCAAGTGCCCCAAACTGCTCCAGAACTGGATCTTCAGCAACAGGAAATGTGCGCGCGCGTTTGTGCGCGAGGGTGTATCAGGCGCCCCAGCAGTCAAAATTAACTCTGACACGACGGCCGGAGGGCGTGGCCTAGAACCAGGTCTGGAAATTGTTTTGTTCTTTTGAGAACGTATAGTGTATGGGTTAGCGTTCCTTGTTATCTTTGCATATCTTTGCGCTGTAGATTTAAAGGCTTTGTGCCAAGGAGCTTTACACTGCACTTAGGCGGCTTGTGGCGACCAGAGGTGAACAGGATCGCTGAAAGACAACTTGCGGGAAGACGATGACCAGCGGAACAAGGCCAGGAGTGTCTCGATAGGCCCTTGAAAACCTTTGCATGATGAAACTGCCCGAGCCCAAAAAGAGCCACAGCTAAAAATTGAATGGACGGATTTCCGGCGGACTGCGGCGATTCCGGTCCACCAGCAGGCACAGGGTGTACTGAAATTTGTAGGTTTACCACAAAAGGCTTGATGGTGAGTCACTTGAAACAATTTTCTGGAAGCTCGGTATGGGGCGAGCTGCCGCGAGAAAATGCTTGCCGGTAGACATGTAAGAGAGCGCGTGGCTCTCCTCAACTGTAAAGTAACTAAGCTGCTGCAGTTCAACCGTGGCTACTCAAAAAAACCCAACCAACACAATAGAAGAGTAGGGGGAGTCGAGCGAAGAAGCGGCTAATAAAGAGGGGGGGAACCTTTCCCAGTAAATAATGAGCGCCAACGATACAGTATGACACCCGGACAACGGTGCTCCCCTGATGATCCGCTGACCCGACAATCCAATGATCCGCTCCGACGGTCGATCGGATGGATCGCCGATGGTTCATCGAGCCGAGGATGGGAGAATCGCAACCGTGGCAGGTTCGATCGATCTGATGGTCCACTGATCCGATGATTCGACGATCTGCTGATCCAAGTGTTGCAAATCCATGCAAATCCGCTGCAGTTCCATGTTCGAACAGGAAAGAATGGATGAATCAACCATTCAACCCCGGCGACCCCGGTTCCGTGTTTCGCAAGAATAACTCTAGGAATCCCCCTGAGGGCACACAAGCTTTCATGTCCACCCCTAATTCTCAAACTTTCCATGTCTGTCCAGTTCAAAGACAGTTCCCTGCAGTGGACTTTCTTCTGTGATCCAAGCTTCATGTCCAAAGGCTTCGACGGAGATCTTGGCAATCCCCCGTAAAGTCCCTGGGCCGAGCTCACCCAGGGTCCAAACTTCGCAGCCCTCGCAGTTCATCCGCAGGTAGAGTCGATGCGTCGAAGATCGAGTCTTCTCCAACAGAGACTCGAGATCAACACCTCGAAGGCTGTGGTAGTCAATTTGAATGGGTCTCTAAACCTGGAATGTCTACAGTACACAAAGTCTATGTCTATGTCTACACCTAGAATGAGTCTTGCCCTCTTGTAAGTCCTAGTCGTGGTTGATCACGGGTTTCCCAGTCGAGATGTGGTGTTCGTCCGGGATACAACGAACCCATGGGCTTGATCCGAAACCTTCTCGCCTTCCACCACATCATGATCCTCATCGTCGTTGCAGGATTGGTGTAGCATGTCAAGGACGGAGCCTCCCTGCACATCAGATGTTCCTGGATTACAGAAGACCTGCATTTGGCCCGTGCAGTCTCTTGGAACCATGGCAACGTTCATGAGAGTCACCTGAGGTGACAAAGCATGAGGAAGACTGGGTCAAAAAGTTGGTGGGGCGCAGGCTGCAAGCTTGTTCTGACTCAGTGATCCGTAGTGATTCGTTATCAAGTATGGTGGGTTATACATCGTACCTAAGCCACTACAAATATTTCCCCTCCGGGTCAGTATGAACAATAGCAATAACCTTGCGTTGAATACTTTTTATTGTAAGGTCACCCCTTCCATGATGTCAAATTACCCCACAGCCCACAGAGTATGCAATGGGAGTTTCAGCAGCCATTGCAGTGGGGGATCAACTGATCCCCCCAGAAGTGTCAGCTGGCAGTAGAGATCGGAAGGAACGGCTCTTTTCCCTCCGCTCCCCAATCATCCATGGACGACACAGCCGGAAACTGATACGAAACCCGTTCACAACTGGCGTGTAAAAGAAGTGGCTCTGTGTTCATGTCTTATCCTAGCTTTCAGAGAATGGCTATTTTCACTGATCATCTCTCACATGGGTCTTGGTTGAAACTGAAACCCCTTCAAGCTGTACATTCAGCCCATCTGGTTGGTCCATCACTGCGTCACGCTGCGTCCCTCAACCGGTTGGAACGGATCATCACGCTGCGTCCCGGTCACCTGCGGCTCGATCCGGTTCAGCCGCACGTTGCACGCGAGGTAGAAGGCAGCGTGCCGGCTGGGCTCCACAGCCACGACCTGCTCGGTACGAGGCGCCCCAGGTTAGGCCTCCCCCAGGTTTGGAGGCACCCGGAGCAAGCACAAGTAACATGAAGTCACTGTGTAGAAGAGTTCACTCATCCGTGGTTTTTCTTGTGTTCGATCCAGCTACGCCGCTACGTAGCGTAGCTGTCCAGGTCAACATGAACCCGATGCCAAGAGAATTCAGCCTTGGTTGAAGGAAAGCTTGCAAAGTTGTTGTTTTCCGCGTCGCGACTTGAGAGAGAGGGAGAAAAAGCTCAAGGAGGAAAAGATACAAACTCGAAATGGCATCCCACAACATCTCACCAACTGGAAGTAGAACTAAGGCTGTTTCCAAATTTTGCAAATACCCCATATTGCCCCATGAAACAATCGGTCAGGGTGCACCGCTCAAGTCCCCAGCCCACCACGCCTGCGCCTTCATGACTTTGGCAGCAAAGATGCTCCAACACCCCACGTTGGCACCAACGTCCACCACAGCAGGCTGGCCTAAACCGCCCAGGCCCTCTCCTTCCAGTCCTTCCTCGGCTGCACCAGCATCCTGCGAATCCTGTCGCGCCCAGCGGCGGAGGCCATAGGCATCGGAGGCAAAGGTTTGAGAGCACTCGGAGGCTGCCTCTGGGTCATCAGGAGGGAAGAGAAGCTCCAAGTCCACCTGGGCACGTGCACTCCGGCACGCGCACTCCGGCAGATGCCGGGTGGGATCTGAAGTGTGCAAATTGATGTGCTCAAGTAGGAAACCCTCACCATCCCCCACCATTTGATGAAACATTGTAGAACTCCGCCAGCTCCCGTCATTTGAGCCAAGCAACTTCGAGTGGGCTGACTGGTGCTTTGGACGTTTATCTAAGAGATGGGGAAATGCTGTTCTGCAAGGAATCTGTTCCTACGAATCACCCTTAAGCCTTTCGCTCCTTTTCAGCACAGATGAGGGATCTAAGGGCTCTGACTGAGCTTTGGGATCACTCGTAGGACCATCCGATTGCGTCGAGTAGACTGATCTATTCCATTTGGTTTTCTGCATATGAAAACCAATCAGAAAAGCTGACCCACACCGTTTACACGGCCACAGCCTTCGCGTTTCCTCGTTTCCGGCTCACCTCACCGTCGCGAAGCTTCAAGAGCTGCGCCTTTCGCAGCGCCAGGTCCGCCTTTCTCAAGTCACCTTGGTCGAGATAGTCCCCAGTGGATGAATCATCATTGAATCAATCCTTCTTTCCCATTTCCCCTAAAAATGGGGGGGAAGAAATCTTGCCCACTCTCATCAGCTTTGACACAGCCCTCAGAAAATTCCGAAAACTTCTTTGACTCTGCCCAGGTTCCAAAAGCTTTCTGCCCCAAGGACCGAACCTCTGGGTAAACCAGAAGCTCCGCCACCAGAGCTACCCGAGCCGCCGCGTACCGCGCCGGCCCATGTTGCGGTGTCGCCATGGAAACCAAGCAGCACAGGGCTGCTGGGAGATGACGTCTGCACACTCCGACTCACATGAATACATGTTATCTAAGGATGGCATAAGGCTCGACACTGGTCTAAACGATCACTCGTTCTTCAGTGAGATTGACAACTGAAGATTCTTCAGTTTAAGTATGCTCCACGGTGAGAGGGCTCACAACTATATAACCACAACTAGCCAAGTGCATTGTAACATATCGTAACTGCACCTTGTCTGCTCCCTATGTCATGCTAGTTATGACATGTCAGATCTGCCCATATTTCCAGGTCGCCTGAGCTGGAGGTAAACCCTGAAACCAAGATCCGTCAGTGAGACATCGACAACGGGCTGATCCACCGGTCTGTTACGACCGTCCAGGGTAAGCAGACCGAGCATTTGTGTAAGGCCTGGTAACGAGAAACCCGGTTAGAGGGTTAGAAGATGTGTTGACCTCTGAACACATGCCCCTCCCACCGTATACAGATGTACACAGTATATCTCCGTATGTTGCCAGCTTTCTGCCCCCCGCCTCGGGCTGGACCACTCGCACGTATGTTGGCAATCGTGAGTTCGGGTCTTGAAATATAAGAACTATATTGTGCTCTGCTTAGGATAGCTATTGGCACTGATCAGTTGCGAAACCCCGCCATGTCGACTTGGATGACTCGCTCTACTCAGCTTAGCTGATGAGATGTTGAGGCAACATCTGTGTAGCCGCTACAGTGTAGCCGAGCAAGAAATCTTGTTGCTTGGAAATCTGGAGGCTCTGCAGGGATGAGGTGGCTCAAGTACCCTCTTACCAAAAGATGTGTTTAGTGTCCATCCTTGTTGAAACTTGCCCTCATGGCGGGGGCGCTCCATGTAAAACCCCTCTCCTGAATAAATATACCGGCCATGTCCACCGAGCGCCGGGCTCCAACATGCGGTCTGGCTTGGGCCTGGCTTGGCTGAACGTGGACCATCGACACGACAAGGTCTCATCCAGTCGTCCAGACACCCGGAATCAACGTCTCAACCCTATTGAAAGCAAGGCTAGTAGCTTATCCGCTGGCCTGAAAGCAGCTGCAGCCAACTGGTCAAAACCGATCATGCTGCTAAGATTTTCCTGCTACATGGACAGCCTCCTAGCCATTAGTCGCCGCTTCTTGTCATCTGCTGTTGCGGCCCTACAAAATCAGTGAATCAAACCCTGCGATGGGGAGCTCTTTCAGACATTCCACCACCTCGCACAGTCTCACTTGATCCATGGTACGGTCAAGCAACTGGCAAGAACAACTTCTGCAAAGGTGTCTGTCAAGGTTGCATGAACCACATCCTTCGAATGCCCACAAACCTGCTGATTGAAACGTTCAGTCCAGGAAGCCTCGTCACCATCATCTTCACCAGCCTTTCACCATGCTGAAAATCCCAATCGCCGTCGCAGGGGATTTGGCGCCCAGAAGGGTATCTGTGGTCATTTGAACACCAGTATCACTCACAGTGCTGGAGCGGGTGCGGTCAGGTCATCTCAGCACTCAAGCTGGATGCTGAGGAAAAAATATCATGTGAAGGACTCAAGCTGGATGGTCACAGTCAAAAAGAAAACAACCGGAAGGGAACCATGCAAAACCATATCAAACCTCCACAGACACGGTCGGTCCCTCGCAGGAACCAACCCGAACCTCGACACGGTTGGTCCCTTGGACTTCCGCTACTTGGACTTCCGCCTTGGTTCATGATAGTATTGGTCTTCTGCTGTGTTTTTTGCGCGTACGCAATAACATTGCTGTACAGCAAGGAAAACAAACAGCATGTGTCATGCCGCGAATGCATGCGACAATCCTACATCGACCACGCATCAGGGGAGATCATTTCAATTCATGGTTGGATTTGTAGGGGGGGTTGCTGACTTCGCAACCACTACAACTCCAACATTATTGGATCAATTATATAATGAACATGTAATGCGACCTAATGAACAGGTAAATCTAAACATCACAAGTTGAATGAAACCAGCCAACCTGCCGGGTTCTTGCAACAACACCTGACTAACACGTCTCCAGTCTGGCAACCACAAGGGGGCAAGTGATCTCAAAAGAGAACCTGGATCAGGTTTTTCTCAGCAGCTTTCCTTTCAAACGCAGTTCAAAACTCAGGCCAGGGGATGAAACCAAAGATCGGGCTGCCAATGGTTGGCGGCTTTCACATCCTGTTGACTGGTGGGTCACGGAGTTCCAAAACATTACGTGGGCGGACCATCTTCGATGGATCCTTTGAGATCCGGACCCGCATCCGACTCCATGCAACGCCGCCAAAGAAGGTGCGGCAATGAGCCCTATACATATTCCCCTCAAAAAAGAATCGTCGTGGAGGTCTCTGGCTCAAATTCATGGTCTTTTGCAGACTCAGGGTAAAATCGCAACGTTTCTGCCCTTCTCTTGTTTCAAAGAGGCTAAGATTTCGAGCCACTGCCTCAATCAGGTGTTTGCGCCACGGCCTTTCACCGTGCGCCAAGAAAGCGCGCTTTGTGCGAGCTCTCAAACTGGAGATTGTTGGTCTGGGATAAGGAACTGCACGTCTGTAGTGATGCCCCAGGAGTAGGTGTTGAGCCACGCCTGCAAAAACAGAGTGGCCCATCTAGGCAAAGGCGGACTTGGCAGGGCAAGCTTCGTTAAGTCTACGGCTAGGTGCTACATGGCTGAGTACGGCCACGACCGACCTTTTTTGGAGTTGACCAACTGCCCAACTACTGTTTTTTTCCTATCAATGACTGAACCAGCCAAAACCTTAAACAGTTTCACACACACACAAACTATTGTTGCCGTGGAGGTTTTGTATCCCACGTTCCTTTGACCAGTTTCTGTTGGTCCCATCTAGCAATATCCGGCCACTTCACCCACAGCAAACAAGCAAGAACCACTTGTTTGCCTGTTGATAGTTGAGGATCATCAAAAAGATTCTAAAGGAGAGAAAAGAGATTCAAGAGGCCAAATTGATCGCATCAGGCTAAAGAAAAGACATCTGTGATTCCCGAAACAGTGTGGACACACTAGGGGGTTCTTCCGGCACAGGCTCACACAAGCTGCTGGGCCAGAGCGGGTGCTTTCCGGTGTGGTGCCGTGCACATGTTCGGATTGATGGTCACTGTTCGTGGCACACACAAAGGAATCCTCATGCTTCGGTGGTCTGAAGTCGACTTCGTGGCAGGCGCAGGGGATCGGAACCCTTTTACTTCGACGTGCAGGTGGCTTTGGCATTCTCTGACTGGCAAGTGCGGTGAATCCTGAACTTTGTAAATGTGGTTCGTTTTCAGAACCCGGGAGAAGTATCAGGACAAAACTTCATTTTGGATATTTTGGCATTTGGAACTTGTTTTTTGAGGTGCTCTTGAGGCGAACGCAGTGGGAGGGTTTCACGATTTGAATCTTGATGCGCAGACTTCGTGGGAGACGCAGCACTTTGTGGACCACCAAATCCAGATATGTCGGGGCAAGCGCAACACTTTGTGAACCTCCCTCCGCAGATTTCGTGCCTGCCTGCAGTGCAGATTTCATGGAAGTGGCAGAACTTTCGTGAACCTCTAAGTCTCGAAGTGCAGATTTCGTGGCAGGCGCACACTTTGTAGACGTCGAAATGCAGATTTTGTTACGAACGCAGCACTTTGTAAACCTGGACTGCGCGACAGGCGCGGCACTTTGTAAACTTCGAAGCGCAGTCTTCGCGCCAGGCAGAGCAATCTGCGAACCTCAAAGTGCAATCTTCGTGGCAGATGCGGCACATTGCGAACCTCGAACTGCAAGCATGTGCTCTCATACCTTGTTTTCACACGCACGCTCTTGCGTGCTCTACATGTGCGCTCTCATGTGTGTGCTCTCCCATGTGTGCTCTTTTATGCGCGCTAGGCTGTCCTGTCGTAAGGTTCAATCAGACAGCTTCGTGATACTTCCTCATTAGCTTTTACTTCAACGCAGCAGGGGGCCAGCGCATGACATCACGACGCTGGCCAACGAAGCTAGTGATGTCATGGGAAGCAGTCGGAGACGTCTGACTGTGTACCTGCCAATTTTAACACCGACTCATCACGTTTCACCCAGGTTTGAACAAAACTGTTCAACATCTTCAAATTCTCGGACTTGCCGCCTTTCTGTTTGCATTCTTGTCCAGTCAAGGTCTAATACCTGTAAAGTGGAACTTCATACTGATCCTAGCTCTTGCGAGCAACAATCTAAGTGTGTTTTCGCCACACATTCCCACTGAGGGCTGTGGTGTGATCCCTGTCAAGGGGCGCTGCATGTGCACAAACCCAGATTTTGGGGGACCCACTCTGATTGCTTCGTCCTTGCACTGGAACTTCACTCTGAACTCCCATTGATCGCTCGTTCTGCACGATACCACTGATTCTATGCCGCAGGGCTCACTGTGATCCAAACTCTGGATTTGCACCATCATGGAAACATGCGTCTAAGTATTCATTTGTACAGATTATCCGTCTAAGTAATCACAGGCAGGATCCAGCACAGTACTTCAGGCACGGTACAAGGTCCATGCGATTGCACTACCTTTTGTCACTCAGCATCCATCCGACTGTTCTCCACCGCCCAGTGGTTTCCTCAGTCCTCCCCGATGACGAGTACACCGACACCTTATGGTCCTCTTCCACACCCGACCTCATTGACGGCACCTTCGGCTCCTTATGGATCGTTTCCAAACATGCAGGTCCCTGTGCCTCAGGTTCAGCCATCTCTACATCACCCACAGCTTCACTACGCTTCAACTTTGCCGCCAGCGAGTTTGTCACCTCAAATTGAGGAGTACTATGCCCACTGCACAGATCGTTCAGATCCCTCCCACGTTTCCCACCCTACATCCATTCCACCAACCAGAACCCACTCCCACTTGGACTCCACCAACCATGATCGTCTCCCCGTAGTCTTACTGGCCAACTCCCCCACCGGTGGTTGCGCCCACTGCAACTCCTACCGAACATCCTCAACCCACACCCATGCACCCCAGTCAATTCCCTGCCACCGCATCTCCACCCACCACAGGCTGCCCCACTGGGCACATCCCAGATTCATGACCTACTCCGAGGACAACCTCCACCAGCTCCTACGATGGGCTATCCGCCAGTATTGCAACATCAGCCCGGCCTCCTATCTCCTATGCCAACCACTAGGGACCCCATCCCATCCCACATGGTAGCCCACCACTTCCCTGAAAACCTACGACCCATTGCCGCGCCTTCTCAACTTGGTGCCTCCACCAACGACGAGGAGCCACCCTCCCCACCTCCCAATCCATGCCATGTCACACACATTCCCTCTTCCTCAGAGGACAGCGATTGCTCTTCAGCACCGGCTCGACCTCCTCCCCCCAAGCGACCTCGTGCTCGCCTTTCAGCAAAATTAAAGCCAAATCCAGACCCTCAGCTCCCACTTCGGCATCCGCCAAACGCCGCTCTCAACTACTCGAGGAACTCCATGAGAACTGGGACTCTTGGGAACCCTGGCAAGAAGAACAACTTGTCGACATGAAGACCAATGCCAAGCTATGCCCCAGCTGATGCTCACCAGCCCAATGCAAGGCACGCTGGTCAGAGATCTTAGCTATCCAATCCTTCACAACCATAGAGAAATGAGGTTTGGTTTCATCAGTTCCTGTCCCCTCCATTTGGTTCCCCTTCTCATCTTTTTCCCCGGCCCTTCACACACCTTTCCTTTCCTCTTTTCTTTCATTTCTTCCTGTCTTCATGTCTTGGATCTCATCCCTTCTTTCGTTTGCGCGCACAATGGTCCTGGCCTTAGTATGTACGTGCACATTCACATCCACTTCAAACCCAGGTTTCAGGTCGCCCAGGTTTTGACAATGAGGTGGGGTTCATCTTTTGTCCCTTTGGTTTCCATTTCATCGCAACCACGTACATTTTGTCCCGTCTGTCCTCTTTCTCTTGTCTTCATCTTTTTTGTCCCTGCTGCGCGCACACATGCACAGTTGACTTTTTCTGCCTCCTAATCGGAGGCGTGTGTGTGTACCCCTTGGAGTCACAGGGATCCAGTCAAATATATTTCTAATTCATTGCAGCAGGATCAACCACGGACCTGACTGGTGATCCAACGGAGAGGGTCAAGCTCCGTGCTGATGTCTGGCCTGATCACCTGCTGTGATTACCACTCACTTCCTCATGGGCCCCTTTGTCACTAGAAGAAGCCGCTGGCCATTGCATCGGCTTGCGCTCTGCAAACAAGTACGGACCGTCGCCACCCTGACGCCGCTGCTCGCTTTCATGTTCTTGGGCTTTGGAGACCTCATGGAGGCCACAGATTGATTCCGTTACTCTCAACCTACTACCTGCAACCTTAGGTGGTTTACTTAGGCTGGCGTGTGGCAACCGCAATCGAGTCAGTATATCCATAAGTGTGTGCGTGTGTGTGAAACCCTTGGAGTCAAAGGGAACCTCTAGGTTTTACTGCAGGGGAGCAGTGGGCATTAGTTGAAGTCACCGCTCAACGAAGACACTTCAAGCTTGCTGTGATATGCAATCTGGACGCAGATTGCACGTGAAGATGATCACCTATTATTTCCTCCTTGCTCCCGTGCATAACTACAACAAGACTTCTGTCTTGGCGTCTTTTGCGTGCAACCAACCTACTAGCGATGGCCTCCAACCCGTTGCGAGGGTGCCACCTAGATGCGGCGGCCTCCAACCTAGACGCGATAGCCTCCAACCTACTTTTGTTTTACCTGGTTTTCTTAAGCATTTATACCTACAAGTAGGTGGGCGTGTGGCAAGTGGCTTTCAGCTCCGCGCGAATTATCCCAAGTGTGTGCTCTTTCATACCTGTGCTCTCCATGCCTCCGTAGCAACCAAGCCCACGTCCCAACTGTTCATGGCGAGCAGGTCGTTAAAGGCAACCACAAACTCATCACCTCCAAGGTATTGCTTCGGCTTGATCTGATAGGGCAGCTCCGTGACACCCACCTGAGTTTCAAAAGCTGCCTTCACATCTGGTTGAGTTTCTCTTCATGAGTGGGTTTTCCAAAGACCACAACAACAAATGCACCCAAATACACGAGAGTGCAATTTGAACCTGTGTTCCCTTCTTGCGGTTGCACGCCCAGTCAACCCCACGAGGTTTCCAGCTGTATTTGCAATACCCAAAACCTGCAAATACAGAAACTTTGCTCACAAAAACTTCCACCATGGGGATCTCTCACTCTCATGTTCCAGCATTCTTCATTTGTGCAACAACCACCATCAATACATTCAAACCAATAGTTTTTGTGCCAAGCAAAAAAGAGCGAGCATGTTGCCGAAAACACGCCAAATAATCAAGGTGCAACGTGGTTCTTGGAAACCCTTTAATTCCTGTTTCTAATAGCGAACACTGTTCCTAGTAGTACGGCCAGTAGTAGCGATGCCAGGAGCCCCTAGTAGCATCCTTGCTCCTACCCCCTTGTGCTCGTGAATCGCGATGGGCATGCAAAGCGGCTCTGCTGAAGCCTCACTGCCAAATTCCCAACGCAGCCAAGCCACGTCATACGTGATGCGCTTGGTGTTACCGTTAACATTGATCTCTGCCGCACGGACTTGGTTGTCCTGAGCTGTCTTGCTGCAAATTGTGCAAGGAAACTTGCGGGGTTTAATAAAAATAAAGAAAACAGCTCGATGAAACCTGCATACCTCTCCCTAAAGACTCTAAAGTGCCGCCCAAAACAGGACATAAATCAAAGGTGACATACCTGTGCCTGCCCCAAACCCTCAACTTCAAAGCCACCCGATGAGATCCACCGCGTTTTGCACTTGCCACAAATGACTCACTTTGATATCCACAACAACTCCGCGCCTGCCACGAAATCTGCACTTCAAGATCTACAACATTCCGCCCCCCCACATCGAAATCTGCGCTTCTAGATACATAACATTCCGTGCTTGCCTTGAAATCTGCACGACTCTATACCTGAGATCTACAGACTTTCGTGGCTGCCAGAAAAAATGCACTTCGAGATCTTTAACGCCGCCGTCTGAAGCGCAATCTGCACTTCGAGATCCCCATCAGTCTGCCCCTGCCACAAAATCTGGATTCCGAGACCCAGAACATTCTGCGCCTGGAACATAATGTCACGAAATCTGCACATCTTGGGTCCACTGTCTTTGGGCAAAGAACGTTATCCAGTCACCTGCAAGGCCGAGCCTCGATGTGCTCGGGAAAAACAACAATTCGGCATTGCTTTGATCATGGGATCCATTTCCATGTTGATTCCCCGTGTTGCTTTGCAATGTTAGACTGTCCATTTCACCATGCGCGCTTGCGCCCACGGTCGTCTGCCATGTCTGCGCCCGGAACTCGGAAAGTCGGAAAAACTTCCAGACTGGGCGGCGACCGAACCGTGCCCCATGTAATGGACCACGACGCCAGAGGATCTCGCGCCCAGAAAACCCGGAGACCATGAAGACACATGGCTGTGGGTCAAAACCAGGAGACCTTGGTTGACCTATATCTGATATAGAGTAATATATAAATATATTTACATATATCTATCTGTTTTCCTGCGTGTCTTTTCCGCATGTCAGAGTTCGGTGGCCTCCTTGGGCCGAAAGCAGATGGGCAGAGTGGTTTGGCTCTGCTGCCCGCTTGCGCAGCTCTTCATGAGTGCTCGACTGGCCACATGTTCACCACCTTTTGCCACTGCATATGCTTTGCATTTTAAATTTTTGGCAGTGGACACGATTTCCACGCCTCCACATGTGGTGTGTGGCATGCCCTTTCCATCCAGCCGCCGGGGTCCAGGGATTGTCCCAGCAAGGAGACTTGGAAACAAATTGCGGTGGCGCCTCCCACACACAATGTAGTGCGTCTGGAGGGTGAAGGCATGATCTGTCACGTGCTCCATGGTGCCATCAACCATCTGCTTCACAAAGGTGGCCTTGTCGACCACAGGACAGTTCTCATCATCTGATGAGATGGATGCCCGTGCCATAGGTCGTTGGCCAGAGGACCATTGTGGCAAACTTCTCCCACGAAGCGGGTGAAGATCTCTTCTCCGGCTCTTGCCACATAGCTACGACATTGTGCTTTCTCAAGGCGGAAATGATGAATGCCAGGGCGAGCATCTCCTTGGCTCTCCAGAAGGTCATGTATGACCTCAAATCTGGTCTTCCTGCCAGCCTTGACGGGGACGGCCTGCGCACAAGGCATGGTGAGGCCCTCTGTGATAGCGTTGTTTGCATTGAGTGCATTGTACCCCAGACCGGTAGGCGGACCATTGGTGTCCGTGAGCTTGAGGCTCCTTCAAGAAGAAGGCCAAGACGTCTTTCTTCTGTTGGACCATGCGCACTTTGACATTGGCTGTCGTTGGGGTCTTCTGGTGCAAGAAGTGATCCTTGCTGGTGAGAAGGATGTTCATTCTGGCCCCTGCGACACACAAGACATCTCTGGTGTCTTCGTCAATGTGCCGTTGAAGGTCCAGGATGTCCTGGTCGGGCCAAGAGAGCTGCCTGAGTGGCCTTAGCTTGAGCATCTTGCTGAAAAGCCTTTCTGTTGAGGTTGGAATCCATCTCCTTCCGGTTGAAGAGCAAAAGTCCCACCTGGTCAAAATCTTCGTGATCGAGACCGTGACTGAGATCTGGGAATTTCTCATGTGCTGCCGTGAAGGACCAGTTCTTCCGGATGGCATGTTGGAAAACAGCTACATGGACCTTGTCTCTGATGTGGAGAGAGAGAATTTTTTGAGTCCATAGAAAGGGCTCGAAGCCTGGAGGCTTTGCCGGGGCAGATCCCAATGAGCGAGCCAACTTGTTCCTTGGTGAACACCTGGTGGGCGCAGATGGCAAAGACGTAGCGTCTGTGCCTCGGATCTCGTGAGGTTGGTGCCACAGCCAAGGAGACCGCATGTCCTGCTGGAAGATTACAAGCTGCAAGATCAGCCCAGAGACCTTCACCAGAGAAAGTAGCCATGCCTCCATCAGGAATGTCCACTGGTCAGGAAGTGGTTGTACTCGTCCTTCCCAAAAGCTGCATTCCCACAAGAGATGAGCTCAACTCCACACAAGGGGCACTTTCCTTCTTGTCCGTGGAGAGCTCCTTGATGAAGAGCTCGGATGCCGACTGCTGCTTTGTCGCTGGTCATCTTCTGGAGCGTTTTGCTGACAGTCCAGTCCAATCTCCTTTCCAGGTCGTGGCAGCCCTGGTACCTGGTCAGACGTAGGAGAGCAGCTTGTGATGGATCTCCGGCCACAAAGCTTCAAGGCTGATGGAGCAGTCAGGAATGCCACCGTAGCCTGTTCTTTTCCAAAGCTTGCGAAATGTCGAAGTCATAATCGAGCAAGTATGCTTCAAGTGCTTGTAGAGGGCCCGTCACCACCTGCCAGCGATATTTAGCCTTCAAAAATAGGTCCAAGGCTGAGTTCCAGCTGATCCAGAAGAGGTTTTGCGCACTGGCGTCAAAGGAGTGCAGGACTTTCCACACCGTGTGGATGTGCTGAAGAATGATCGAGTCCCCCGGATCACTCTTGTCTGGGTGCATGTCAAAAACGACATCGACAGCCAGAACGCTGTAGACCTAAGCCTCTGGCGGCTAAAACTCTGAGTTGTGGTCGTCTTTGCGGGGCCAGCCCGTTTGCTTGAGCCCCCCAAGTCATCACTGGATGTATTGCACCTCGATGTAATCTGTATTTGGTGGCGTTGCCAAGCTTCAGGCGATGCATGATGCCTGCTCTTCCCCTGCCCTTCAAGAATCTTTTCTTGATCTGAGTGATCCGTCATCGGCGCGAATTGGTGGCATCGATGCCGAGGTCTCTCAAGATGTTGTGGTGCTTGGGATCATCAGTTTGAAGAAGAGCATCCAAGGCTTTTGCTGACTCCTTGCTGCTTGTGATAAAGCCGGTCTTGTCGGTATTGAGTTTGAGTCCAGGCCTGTAGAGCACAAGCTTGGCAATGACTGGTGCCTGTGGGCATCCTTGTAGGATGCCCTTTTGGTAGTGCTTGGGACTGCCTGCGATGCCCTCCGCCTGCATCAAACGTGGCCCCGTGTAGAGATCGAGGGCAAGCTTCAAGTGAAGAGGCGGGTAGTTCAACTCCCTTGCTGGCTCGATGAGGTGATCCAGTTGCACCGTGTCATAGAAACAGGTGAGATCAGCCAGACAAGTCACGGTGTGTATGCCCTGATGCTTGCCAATCTCTGCCTTGAGCATGCGACCAATTGCTATGGAGAGGCAATCCTTGTGTGGCCGAGCATGGTCCCAGGGCATGTCCTCATCAAGTCCAAGTTGCCACCTTTGGAGATCATGTTTGCGGTAGCTATTCCACAGCCCGTACAGGCATGAGGTGAGAGCTATCGGCCTTTCGATACGCTCACTCTTCGGAATCATCACTATGTTGGTGTGCCTCGTTTGGATGTTCAGCTTCTTGTTCCATCTCAGTGAGCAGCTGAGCAAGCTTGTCGACTGCTGGATATGGTAAATGCCGCAGGAAGTCATAGGAGATGCCATCAGGTCCAGCTGCTTTGTTCGGGAGGCGTCTCATGATCTTCTGGAGGAGGCTGGAGTCAATGGGTTTGAGCTGGAGAGCTTGGGCTTGGGCCACACGCCGCAGCTCTTGGATGCCTCGTACCCGAAGCGGCCCATCCAGCGGAATCCAAATGTTCCCCATTGGAGTTCCCGTGCCTCAGCACGGGTGGTGGGAGGCAGGTCTTGAAAGGGTCTTTGCCAAGCATGATTTTTTTGACGCAGACTTCTGAAAAGACCTCGAAGGCCCTTGTCGCGCGCCTTGTCGAGCCACTCCCGAAATTCATGATTGGTGGCACTAAGCATCTGTTCTTGAGCTATGTCTTGTTCTTGTTGAACCATTTGTTGTAGGTCATCTGGAGGTTGACTGCCCCCAAAGATCCACTGAAGGAGTTGCTCCTCGAAGTGCTTCTGGTCAAGCTCTTTGGAGGCATGTTGAGGGATTCTGGATACCATGTCTTTCAGGTCTTGATCCTGATGCCCATCTTCTCCCAGAAGGCTGCACTGCCTTTCTTCCACACACGTGGTTTGCTGGAGCTGGCCAAGGGCGCATTGTAGAGGTGCACTTGGGATCCCCTGCCAGTGATGGGCTTCTAGAGATTCTGTGTGAGGAATTTCTCGGTCTGAGTGGCCCATCTTGCAATGTCAGAGCCAAGTCCTGCGATGGCCTGACCAAGCATCTTGAAGGGCCCATCATCTTCAGTGTAACTGGTCCAGAGGTTCTTGGGGTGGTAGTTCCTGGAGATGGGAGGAAACCGTTGCAGCTGTTGAACTCTTGACAAGTTCGAGTCTTCTTGGGAAGGTATTCAGCCATTTCGATAGCTGTGTCAGTCACCAGCTCATCAGTGGGAGCCACAACCAGCCAGATCTGAGAGATCTCTTTGCGCTGTTGAAGGCTGAGATGAGGAAGCGGAGTAGGGTATGCTCCATCATCTGCCAACCAATAGACGTTGTCAATTGCCAAAATGGCTTGATAGTGCTCGTTCTCATGAGTGGCACCCTGATGCAGGATGAGCCCCACAATCTGATAGGTGGCCGTGTGAACATTGGCTCCATCCTCTGAGAAGGGAATGGTGACCCTGGTGTGAAGGTCCAACTCCCTAAGAATGTTTGGTCCAAGTGCCTTCATGAAGTGTGGATCGCTGGAGGTGGAGGACTACTCCACCAGGTGAGCCATAGAGGAATTGTCCTCTTGCTTCATCAGCCCAGTTGTTGACCAAGGTGTCCAAAGAAATGGGGCCTTCTCCATCTGGGAAAATGAGGTTGAGAGGGAACTGCTCTCTCTCTCTCTCTCTCTCTCTTCCGTGTGACCTCGTTCACTTCGATGAAAGAAGCGGCAGGCAAAGAAGGTGCTGCCAGAAAAGGACCACAGAGAGTGCAGGAAGTCAACCGCGTCTGCTTGTTCTTCTTGGTCGAACTGTGACCATATGTGCATCATGTCATGCAGCCCTGTGAGAAGCTGTGGTTCACTGTCAGATAGGAATTGTCGAGCTGCCTGCAAGGATTTACCCCAGGCCTGTGCCACATCATCAGCAAAAGCTCCAGTCCAGCACCAGCATTTCCATGGGGCTCCATGGGGCGTTCCCATAGCACATGTTCCTGGGATTCTGGAGAATGCTTGTGAGACATTGTGAAACCACAAAGATATTCGCCACCGTGTGTTCAGATGGCGTTGGATCAAGTTCTGCATTCGTTTCAAGTCCATGAGAAGCTGTTGGCCTCCTTGGAGAGTAGAAAACCCTGACAGGAGCTGAGCAAGTCCTTGCTGCAAAGTTCAAAAAGGGTGCGTTCTTCGAAGTTCAGGGAGGTGTCATCATCCACCTCCATGTTGAGCAGATTGGCCAGAGACTGGACTGCCAAGGTCCCGAAAGAAACAGTCTCCCTTGAAAGCTGTTCTGTGGTAGGAGATCTCTGTGCCTCGGCAGTCTGTCTGACCGGCTGCTCTGCACAAGTTACTGCGCCCCCAAGCACCTTGAGCGTCGTCAAGGCGCGTCGACACGGACCATAGCCCGTGGAAGTAGAAGTGCGGCCCAAGCTTGAGCCTGAAAGCAAATTGTCAACTGATGATGCATTTCCCCTGCACGCAAGTCGAAAGTGTCCCAAGTCATGTTCAAAGGAGCATGACATTCGACCCCAAGTTGAAGGCGGAATCAATTCTTGAGATCCCGGTGCCAAAAGGCTACCGACACGACCCTGCATTGCCGGGCTCAGTCTTCCTGCGCTTTGCTTCTTCATCAATGGCTTCAGCATCTACAGAAGGACGCTTGAGCATGACGTGCAACTGCTCTTTTTGTTCCTGGGCTTGGCAAATCCTTGAGAGGGCATGGTCCAAGGAGTCGCGCACATCCGGCAGGAGAAGTTGGCTTGGATGCGGTCCTCTCAGATCCAGTTCCCAGCCCGGTTTGCTGCAGCACTGATAGGATCTCGCCCATGTCATCTGGATGTGGGAGAGCTAGTGCCGGGTCACCGAAGGACTCAACAAAGGTGTCGTGCTCGGTGCCGCAAAGAGAGGGCGTAGTGCCAATGCCCAGGTAGGAGACGAGGCGAGCCACGGACGTAGAGCCCGAACTTGAGCAGAAATGGCTTGAGCCTTGAGCCCCCCATATACATATATACATATATTTCTATATATATATATACTTGGAAGGTCAACCTAACAGGGATTAGGTGTTTCCGGTTTGACCCATCCCACGTGGGACCTGCTGAATCTGGCATGAACAGTGAGCTCCACACCTGCTGAATCTGCGGCACCACATTATCAGTCGTTTCCTGCGTGACTGTCATCAAAAATGTGAGTTTTTGCTGACAGGCGGGCGATTGCACATGCCAAGGGCACCTCTTAGCCTTCCTGTAAGCCTCGTCGGTTGCAGAGATCCATGTTGATGTCCAAATCCGCAAAGGCCACAACTCATTGAAAAAGGTACTGCGACACACATTCTACGGCTTTGCCCCAGTTTGGTCCGACTTGCGTGGAGCTAGTTCAATGGCCCCAGATGCCTCTCGTAATCAGCTTAAACGTGCCTTTTTTCGCTGACCCATGGAGGTGCAGGTGGAAACACATCCCTTTCATGCTGTTTCGGATATTGAAGAGGGAAGGCATGCTATTTACAAGGGTGTAAACAGGAAGTCCATGGTATTTACAAGACGACCCAAGTCATTATACAACAATCCAAGACTTTTGTCCGATTGGTTGCCCAATTTCACAAAAAAGGACACAACTGTGATGCTGGGCTTCCTTTTTTTACACATTCGTGAGGATCAAGGATCAACCTCGAGGTTTCTCTTCTCGCCCGGTCCGAGCTGCTCGGGTCCGCGTGTCGGGTCCATCCAAGCCACTGAGATGAGGTTGGGGGCTGTGAGGCCAACGTTCAGCATCTGCTTCACTGCCATGCGCACCTGCCTCGCCACCTAAAAAAGAACAGACTTGGTCAAGCCGAGAGGAGTGAGACTTGGTTCACTTGCCAAGGTTCACCCGCTCCTACGAAGCACCAGCAAAATTATAGATCCACTCATCCCCTCCAATGTACACTGCCCATCAGAAAACAGACTATGTCAGAGAGTACGTTGAAGCCAGTACAAAATGCTGTTTCCATCCCACGATGCAAACACTCGCTCAACCACAACTAAAACACAACTTCGCATGACAAGCTTTGAGTGGTCAAGGAGAAGACACCGAGCTCTTCCACTTCTGTTGGGCATGAACGGCATGATCAGTATATAAAGAAAGGGGGCCTACGTAGGCAAAGTATATGAAGGAAGAAAGAAAAGGGGCGTGTCAGAGTCAGAACACAAGAAGAGCATGTCAGAACAAAAGAAGGGTGTGTCGGAACACAAGAAGGGCGCATCGGAACTTCAGAACAAAAAAGGGGCATGTCAGAACACAAAAGAGGGAGGGACATTTGAAAACAAGAAGGGCGCATCAGAAACAAGGAGGACATGTCAGAACACAAAGAAACAAAGCCAGCTGAAGGAAGAACAACAGTCTTTGACACTCTTCCAGAACACCGACAAAGGAAGTCACAAAAAGGTTAACTTGCGGCGCTGCGTCCCGTTTGCTGCTGTTGGAAAAAAGAAGCAATATTCTTCAGTGTATCAATAAACCTTGACGTACTTAACGCTGCATGTGCTTGCCCGTTCAAAGAACACATCTTAAACTCAAGGCTGAGCGAGATAACTCATGGACGTCATACAGTTGCATGGTGTGGACCAACCCTGGAGAACGCCTTCGGCAGACATAGCCCATCCATCCCCCGGAAGGCCTCAATTTGAATAGATAAGTCGGGAGTATTCGAGGTCCAAGCTGAAGTGTCATCCACTTTTACTGCCAGTGAAAAGGTCATACCAAGGCATTTGTATGGCGAATCACAATAATCTCCTGGCTAAACGCAGCAGTGAATGATGATGGTTGCTTCAGGCCTCTGCTGGAAATGTTGATAGAAGTTCCTCTGCCTGCAACATTTGGGTCGTTTTACCCCTGTAGAGAGAAGAAACGTGAAATGCGTTGGGCGTTGGGAAGCTGCTTTGCTTGTCATTAACTAGGTGTCTGCAAAACACCAATATCCAAGAACACGCTTCAAGCCGGGGCATGTGGGTGGGTGGGAGTAAATTCTGCAGCCAAACCCCTCCACTTTTCAGCTCCACTTCATTTGTGTAAGTCCACATAGATAGGTCGGTTGGCAGAAAGCATTCTTACTGTGCTGCATTTGGGAAGGAGTCCACTAGAAGCGTATTACCCAAAATGTCATGAAGGAACATCAAGCAATCGTGGAACATGAGGGCAATGGCAAGCTAACACACCCAATCCCCCTCGGCAAGAATATCGGGGCGTAAAAATCCTATTGGATGACTCAAACATGCCTAAATCGTGTAATGATTCATATATAATTCATGGCGTGCGTGGGAAGTGGAAAATTGCCCCTTGGAAAACGCTATCCTTTCCAAACAGGGTAGTGAGTCAGAGAGGAAAACAATGTTCAACCTTGCCCTTGCTGAGTTCACTGATGCCGTAGCAAGTCACTCAAACGGAGGAGAGCTTTGCGACACTCGAACGTTTTCCCTGTGAACACCCAAGAGACAAAGAGGAGGCAACTTTAGAGGTTTCTTGGGCACCTGGGTCTTGAAGACCTAAGGAAAGTGTTCACCAAAAGGCCCTGGTACAAGACCATGGTCCATTGTTCTTCTTCTGTCTCACACCCAACAAGTGCTGATGTGGGAGCAAGGAACCCATCAACCCCGCCAACGCACCCTTCGTTGCTCCAAGCTTCGGCTTCGGCAGTTATAGGTTGGAGACCCATCAGACTGTCCAAAAATGAACTGCCATCGGTCGCACATCTGGTTCAAGTCAGTGCTGTCAGAGCACAAAGTGGTATAGGTGTTTCCGGGAGCTGATTCCCCATCACCTCAGCAAAGTGGAACCTTTTTGATATGGCTATCTGGAAGAGCACTACCAAAAGTAACCCGAACTGTCATCATGTTCATCTCAAACGTCCTCTCGAAGATCTCACACTTCTTTTAACGTCTTTTTCAAAGGAACATCCCTGCTGATTGTCCTGCTGCAAGGGAGGAGCTAACTTTTGTAGATACAGGAATAGGGATGCTTTCCAATGTTGCTACTATGAAGAATATCCCTTTCGAAGCGCAGTTCTGGGTGACATGCGGTCTAAAATTCGACCTCTGACGACACCATCTGGGCTTGGTCTCTGTGGTCTCTGGTCTTGGACTGACTCGCGTCTGCAGTTTGCATTGGGAGACTTGGCAGTTTCCGTTGGCCTCTAACCTTAATAGCGATGGCCTCCAACCATCAGAGAGGAGTTTCCATTGGAGTTTCCGTTTCATCCACGGTGAAGTGCACTTGTCATGTGCCACTGTCATGTGCCACTTTGGTTCGAGACAGTGAACGCTTGTTTTGGTGGAGGGGTGGCACATCTTTGTCCAGGCTTTCGGGTGTATTTGGGTGTCACACGACATGGAGCAGACGTTACTGGTTCGATCTTATTCCAATCCAGGGTGTCCTGTCGATGTTTCCCTTCAACTGATTCGGGAAAAAAGAGAACAAAAAAAACAACAAAAAAAACTGAGCTGGCCCGACTTCACGCTAGCTAGTGGTCCAGGGAGACACTTGATCCTAATGACGTCTTTGCTGCCGTTTCCCCACAGAATCGTAGCTCAAAACAGCCTAGAGGCTTGTCCTCTGAACACTATCCATGTTCCAAATAACAAACCAGTAGTGAAAGGTTTTTTTGAATATCTGTGTTGTTATAGCAGTCATCCAATTTCAATCACTTCAACAAGCATGAACTTGACATCTTCTCAAAGAGCCGTCGGCTCTCGCAGCTTCTTCTGATAGAGGACTTTTGGAAGGTCGCCATGAACCCGTCCCCCAATTGAACACGAGGCCAAAGATTTGGGAAGAACCCGTTGGCAGCTGTCTTCGGTGATCAATCCATGGTGTTTCGGGGCCAAAAAGTGAGATTGGGAGACGCCTTTAGTGATCTTATTGACAAATCTTTGGACATCAAGGCTATTCTGCCTCATGTTCAGCAGTTTGGCCAAAGTTCCGAGCCACAAAAATGAGTTGAAAGAAACCCTCCGTGAACTCAGGGACGAACAAAAACCTGCTCGGAAAGGTTCCATGCTGCCAATAAGTTTATCTAGATCTGCAAAGCTGCCACATTCGCCAAGTCACATTTCATGGACATCCAACTCCAAATGCAAGGATCTGGAGGCATATTCAGTGACGAATCAAAACATCCAGCAGAAAGATTGAACCGTGGACATTCACCATATCCTCGGAGCTTCACTCAATCAACTGAAAAAGGCAACAACGTCCGAAGTACTCCTGGAAACTACTACTTTTCCAACAGAATCTATATAACCGTTCTTCAGTCCGAAAGTCTCAATAAGAAGTCATGCTGTGAGGCATAAAGCCGTTAACATCAGTCAATCCTTGAGCGCTCCAAATTGGTGGAAAAGGTAAGGATCTCCAACCCATTTCCATCCTCCAACTAAATGTGAGAGCTAAGAAGTACAAAAGCACAATGGTGCAGGGGAGTGCGCGGCACCCGAGGGCAAGGACTCCCTGCCTGCAAAGACCCTCCCTTTTGGGGCACCCAAAACCCACCGAATTGAGATGGGTCTGATCCCATGCGAAATGTGGTCCTGTCAATCCAAGCTGATCACCTACTTACCAAATTCAGAAACTAGCGAACTTGCAACATGTGGAACTTGCTGTGGCCTGACGGCTGAACAACTAGGATCCAATGTGACTGACATTCCACCACCACGAATGTTCACCACAACTGCTGTTCGAACAACACCACTTTGGAAAGTCTTTCGCCTGGCCACACACAGGAATTTGCAAGACTGTTCACTGTCAAACAACTCTTTGTTTGACTTGAGGCAGGGAAAACTAGAGCTCAAGAATATGAATATGTGCAAAAATCTTTCACAACCAACCAACCCTTTAAAGCAGCAACATATCCACCCCGCCAACATAAAAACACCTTGAACTGCCCACCGAGTTTCCATGACTTCCCCCAGGAATGATGCTCACATCCGGCACACTGGCTAGCACAGTTGTGAACACATCCGGAGGTTTCTGGCACTGCCGACTTGCGGTGCCCGCCTTGGTCTGCTCATTCTGGGGGGCCATCACCTCACCTCGGCATGCCGACAGGAGTCCCAACAAGATAGGTGTCCCTATCCTCACGACGCTAATGATTTACAGGAACTCCTGAAAATCAAGGTCCGACAATTTGCATCTCCAAGTGCAACGTTGTTTGTGCATGGCAAGGCGATCTACCTGAACAAATGGGCCACTAGTTTGGCTGCTTCCCCATTTTCTATCTAGGACACGAAAGATTTTCTATGGAACAACCAACAAAGTCAGATTGGAAACAGCATCTTTGCTTTTTGCGTCCTCCCAGTTTAGACGGCCGACCCGCTTGGCCTGACCCAAGCCGTGCTGCGCCCAGAAACCGTAAGATGAAACCCTCCCTCACCTTTGAAAGTGTATTGCTGGGGTTTCCTTTCTTTGGTTACAAGGCTGCCGTTGCTTTCTTCCCGGCCGCTCTTGCGCGCAGAACAACATGGGCTAAGGCTGTGGTGGAGGGAGCCACCCTGTCCGGTCGCGTTTGCGTGGGCCAAGGCTGTGGCGGAGGGAGCATGCCACGCCGCTCACCGTGAGCTTACCGACCTTCTTTTACTGGGCTTCGAAGCCGCCGTCTGGCACGCATTTGCTACGGGCGGTGGGAGCGGTGGCACGCTTGCCTTTGTCCACCCACTCGGACTTTGAGCTGTCGCCGGGCACGTTCCAGGCGCATTCCCCTTTGTTTCTTCTTGCTTTTCAGCCCAGGGAAGTAGGCCTACTAGTTACTAGCCAATAGTCGGCGGCACCCAGACGTTGGCCATTCCGGGCGGCGGCCCAGTGCCCGTTCCCTTGCCGGAGGCCTTCGGTTGGTAACCGAAGGTCATATACGCTTGCCGCCCCTGCCGCCGACCCTTTTGTTGGACCTCTGCCCGACCCCCGCCCGACCCCCGCCCGACCCCCAGACGAATCCGGTCGACAGATTGCAAAAATGCTGTGTTTTTCAAGGGTGGTGTCGGTTATGCGTGTCGCGCGGACAGGCTTAATCGACATTTCGTGGGTGTTGGGCACGCGCCAACAGCAAAGGCGGAACATGTGCTCCAAGATGATCTGACACAGCCCCTCAAGAGGACCCAACATAGGTCCCAGATATGGCACACATAGCCGCAAGACAACCCTACCTAGGTCCCAGATATGGGAAACAGAGCCCCTAGATGGATTGCCTCAAGATGTGGCCATATAGGCCCCACACAGTCTCAAAGAGAGAGAGAGAGAGAAGAGAGAGAGAAGAGAGAGAGAAGAGAGAGAGAAGAGAGAGAGA
>CAXAMN010018113.1:5918-20196 GCA_963970005.1 Durusdinium trenchii | reverse complement strand
AGAGAGAGAGAGAGGGAGGGAAAGAAACAGCGAATAGGCAGAGACAGCGCCAGGGAGAGGGATACGGAAAGCGAGGGCAACAGACATAGCGCGGGAGAGGGACAAAGCAAGACCGCGACACCCAGCGAGACAGAGAGAGAGAGAGAGAGAGGCGGTAGGACATGTGCAAGACGGCTCTCCCGATTTCGGCATATACCAGGTATACGCCCGGGCCGTCAGCCCCCTTCTCGAGAAGGATGCTACCGGGACGCCCGAAGTCCCGGCCCCTGTCGTACGCGGGGCCCCCACGACCTTGTGGCAGAGACAGAGACAGAGACAGAGACAGATACCGACAGATACCGAGACGGAAGACAGAGACAGAGACAGAGACAGACAGAGAGAGGAGAGGGAGAGAGAGAGAGAGAGATACCAAGACGGAGGCAGAGACAGAGACAGACAGAGAGAGGAGAGGGAGAGAGAGAGAGAGAACCCAGCCCTACACAGACCCAAGTGGGCCGGCGCCCGGCTGTCAGGCGTAAGCCTCATAAATCTGCCGTATGGTGTAGCTAGCTACGGGGGGGTGCTCCCGATGCCGGCGCCCCCCCTTGACGATATTTTTTTGAAATCACAAAATTCCGCTCTCGCCTGCACTTCGAGCCGTTTTTGCCCCTGGGGCGATTCCAACAACAGGAGGGTCGAAAAAATCGTCAAAAAACATGCTAATTGGACAAAAGAATTGGGATCAGGATAGGAGCTGGTTTTGGGCCTTATAGGGACAGCTTTGATGTTTTTGTTTCGATTTGGCAAGGCGCAAAACACTGCAAATTACAGTGTTTTCACAAATTTCGATCTAGAAAAAACATGTCGCGGCGTTGCAAAAGCTGTGTAAATATCGACGTTTTTTGGGGTGCGGTGTGCAATGCTGAAAATATTGCGCTTTTCGAGAAAACACCGTAAATACATGTAAATACCGTGGTTTTGGGCACTCGATAGCTCAAGACCATCGGTACTTACGTGATTTCCTGGCGTAAAAGCACCAAAAACTACGCAAATATCGTGGTTTTGGGACACCGAGAGCTGCAAAAACCATTGATATTTACAATGTTTTCCATCTTTTTGGTCACCACCAGCCTGAGGGATTTTGCGCGGTCTGTTTTTGCTTGCCCACGCGCTCGCGCGCGCCTTAAACGTGTTTGATACGAGGTCTCGGGCGGCGCATGCGAAAGGAACAACAATCATAATAATCAAGCAAGAAATACAAAGGCAACGGAACAGTAAGCAAGTGTCCGAAACTGAACACGATAGCGAACACGCGCCCAACCGGCACTGCGGAGCTGTACAATCTATTGAGGTTCAAAACAAGAGCAATCCGCCGGGCTCATGAGCGCTTTCCACAGCCGTGCTTCTCTTAAGCCGAGGAATGTGCTGTGCGCCCAGCTTTCAATGGCATTTTATGAAAGTGTGACCAAGCTGAGGCTTCGAGCAATCTGGGCGCGACTATTTTTTCTCCTCCAACATTTGCGCTCATGCGAGTCTTTTGATCAATCTTTTGCCAAAGCATTCCAAGAGGTCCTCGTTCTTGTGATGTCATCGCCACTTCCAACGTCGATGTGTTTCCATAGTTGAGGTTGTTTCATCGCCAGCGCAATTTCAGCATTGTTGGCATGCTTTCCTTGCACAGTCTCCACATTTCATCGATTAAACCGGTGTGGATCAACAGCTGTTCTCCAGAGCAAAGTCGCTTCTTCACACAGGACACTCCTTTGGAACAATTGCAAGCTTCGTGGCGCAAACCATAATCTGAGCAAAGTCGAAAGTATGAAGGGCAGCCATCCGTCTGGACAACTTATTCCATGTTAAAAAAGCACTTATCACATAACGCAATCGAAGACAGGAACGACTCTCCCAAGCCCCAACAAAAGCAAAGCAGCAAAACGGATTGCCAAACAAGAATGCAAACAATTCATTACAGAATATGCACAAACAGCTTCACTACACGCGTGGTTTTAAGCAGTTGGCAGAAACAAGACTGTCAAAAGGTTTCTATCCTGCATTCCTTGTACTAGGCCACACCATATGGCTGCTGCCATTGACTCTCATCGACTGCTGCCATTGGTTTCCAAATTCTTGTTCCAGGTCACCTGTCCCACAATTCCCCTGCATCAATGCAAAGTTCATGACCGTCTGCGTCCTCTTGGCGGGATAATTCGGCTGGGAGATGTTCAAAGCCAAACTGGAGTTGAATGTGGCACCGTAGTGGAGGCTGAGGTAGAGCTCTTCCATGGTTGGGTCACCTCAGCTATCGAAAAGACGTGCAGTGGGTCCACGACCAGGTGTGGTCGTTCACCCGCCATCACCGGAGTGTTGCAAAGATCAACACTTGGTGGACTTGTTAGTCAGTTTTGTTTGCAGGACACGAAGGATTATGCCATCAAAAGTTGGGTCTCATTTTTGGTCATGCCCGTGTAAAGAGTTTGGACACGAAAATAATGGGAAAGTCTCTGTTTCAAACGCGTCCCAAATGGTTCGTGCAGGTTTGGGGTGTTGGGCAAGTGAAAAACACCACGAGTGCATCTTCTGCCCACGCCTAAGTCCTGGAACTGGTCTACTGTGCTTTTTTCCATGTGACAGCCATCTAAACCAGAAGAGTCCACATCAATGCTTTTCATCAAAAAATAAGACCACAGAAGAAAGCAGGAATGGAGCAAAGAAGCTACTAGGGGCTCCTGGCCTTACTACTAGGGGCAAGGACGCTACTAGGAACAAATGGCATCGCTACTAGTAACAAGGACGCTATTAGTGGTTCCTCGAACGCTTTCGATGCTTCTGCATCCCAACTCGGCACTTGGATGCTGGGCGTTCCATGTCGAGCACGAGTGGTCGACTGTTCCTTCCGGACACATGTCAAAGGACTGGTGGGTTTTCACATCATAAGTTTGGTGAAGACAAGTTCCATGTCATCCCCAACCAATGACTCCAAAATCTTGTATGAAAATAAAAAATAAGGAAACTCCGGACCCCAATGGTTCGAAAGTAAGTGTGACAACTGTCATGCCGCCCTGGGCACAGGTGGAGCCCCAAATGTCGTTGCCATAAGTCTTTGGGTGCAGCACGATATCTGGAGCCGTGTCGATGCCTCCATCGTAGCTAAACTCCTGGAGTAAGCAGAGTAAGAAAGGCAGTGAGCCAAAACACGCCATAGACCATGTTTTTTTCGCTCTGATCGTGTGATGCAAAGGTTTGTTTTTGTCGCTCTCCTAGGTCTGCATTCTATACTATAGATCATATGATTCTTCAGGCTTCTACTTGTGGATCTATAATGGACTGACCCAGTAGCACCACATGCCTGGAATCTTTTCCGATTGCATCCTAAATATCTGTCTTTTTGCAGCACTGACTCTTCTCAAAGATTGCCTTTCCCCAAGACTGAGTGCAAATGAGTGTTAATGTCGTCAATACTCTCAAACGTTCCCTTTAGCATGTCCTTAGAAGAGTAGACCCGGTCCCAGTCCTGGTAGCCTCCACATAAGATCAAGGACGCTGATTCAACATGCTGCTGGAAGGGCACCAGCCAAATGAGAACTGCTGCGATAATCAAGCCTCTCGGACGTCTGAACAGTTGACCGATCTGAGACCGGTCGATGCCGGTCGGACGAGAATTCTTCGTGGACGTTCAAGGTCGGTGGTCCTACTGTCATGGCTGTATGTGTTTCCCCGCGCATCCACCCCAAGGAACGTAGTATTGTTGAAAAAATCCTGCACCATCTATTTGCAGCGACTCCGCCACGAACTTGCCGCCCTGGCGCCTAATGTGATGAAATATCGCAGCATGTCCTGGCGCTGTTGCAGGACGAACGCATCAACCAAGAAAGAAATGAACGGCCAGTGCAGCTACCAGAAATAGTTCCTGAGCCCGGTGGAAATAGCTTCTGAAACCCAGGCCAGTTTCTGAACTTCATTTTGTTCCATGCGGCCATGCCAGTTATCATTCTCACAAAACGCCCATCCCTATGCCACCTGGGCGTGAACATCGCTGGATATCGAGAGGTCAGGGGGACATAGAGGACTGTGTGAGATTTTGTGCGAGCAAGGATTTTACAGCGCCTAAGGAAGAAACAACCATCCTCTGTAAGCTTCTTCTTTCTTTGAAGGTACCTTGAGGGTTCCTAGTGCTGGCATCCATCCTACCCAAACAAGCCAATTTTTGCCAAACTTAAAAAGCGTCCTCTTTGGAAACCACATCGTGCATTCTCTGATCCCGAACCAAATTGTTCTAGCTCACTGCTCTTTTTTGAAGAGCCCAGTGGCAAAAGCCCCAAAAGCCAGGCAAACTCTCCTAAACCCAGCATCAACCACTGCTTTAAACCTAAGCCATTAAGCAGTGACTCATGGAAAACCAGTGACGGACCGGAGCCCAACCCTCTGTGAAAACCAGTGACCGAACCCATCTCTCGGGTAAACCCGCGTCGACCCAACTTCCGAACCCCCAGCCTTGTAAGGGAGGTGCTTGCTGTCTCTTCGACTGATCTTGCCGCAAGTCATCGGTTCCACCTGCCAGAGAGGGGGAAAGGGCTTCCGGTGTGAAAGATGTGACCAAAAACGTGTGCCCAGCTGGTGGGATGCTCATGTTGATCCGTTGGTCACCGTTGGTCGTTTGGTTGGGCCAGAAAAGTGAAAAATACGGACACCTGATTGATGGATGTCACATTTGCAGATGTAAACAACCTTGCAAGGTTTGAGCGTTTTGCCTTGACACAACTATACCTCGACCATACCCTTTCTTACAGCCCCAAATGACACGTCGAGCGCGCACCATTTCATTTCATCGGCTCGACCGAGGAAGGTTTGTTCATTCAACAGTTGCTGGTTTTTCTTCGATGTCTCAGCTGGGTCAAAAGCTGGGTATGCAACGGAAGGTCTGGAAGAAAAAACATGGAATCTGATTGTAAGTTGTGCATACTCAGACTGACTCCAACCATATACAGCAAAAAAATATATGATAATAATATATATATATATATAATCGAAACAGAAATATGTTACTAACCGAATAATCGTATGTGTTCAGCCCCACAGCTCTTCCACACGGCTTTGGAAGACCCTTGGCTATGCTAGTTGGGGAGAGCATGCGCGGCCGACTCTTCATGTTTGGAAAAGAGTCTCTTCCCACCTTCTCCACCACTGACCGCAAACGCTCGGTCAACATGACATCGGCCAGCAGTTCGTCCGCGTCCATCACAAACGCCAGTCCCTGAGAAGGTCCGCGGAATCTCGAATGTTCTGCAGAATTCACTCATCAAACGCCCTGTGGACTGTAGATGTCCTAAACTCAAGCTTTCGACCCGTGCTTGTACATCCGCTTGTATCAATTTCTTTGAGATCCTTGACCCATTGAGAATTGAGAGGATGCTCAGCAACTGCACTAAGTTTGCCTCACTTTGACAGTACCCAAAAACTCTTCTCCGAGGCGCCACTGCGTTCAGCACGATATCCTGCAAGCTCACCTCACAGTCATCCAGTCATTTCATTTGGGCCAGAACAACGTCCAGTCCATCATTCCTCCCCCTGTCTACTCTCCACAAGCTAGGGCACCGTCTGCGCCAAGTAGATGCTACCGATGACCGCGAGGGAGAACATCACTCCAAGTCGTGGCAGGCTCAAAAAGACCAAAGCCAAGCCTTGCACATCGATTTTGATGCCAACGGGTGATCATAAGATAATAACCCTAACTTTTTTACGGGGTGGAAGAACTCCATCCCACGCTCATGTCTGGTCGACATGTTCAACATGTTCGTCGGTCTTTTCACAACCAAGCCCGCGCAATGAGAGATTTCGTGGATATAAAAGGGGTGTCTGGAGTCAAAATGTTATTCGGAAACTAAAAGGTGGTCTTCGAAAACTTTACGGTTTTCTTCGGATTGTTTACTTTTTCTTCGGAAACTTTTGTGTGGAAACTAATCTTCGGCAACTCAAAAGTGATCTTCGGAAACTTTAAGTGTTCTTCGGAAACTATTCTTCGGAAACTAATCTTTGGAAACTCCACGGTTTTCTTCAGAAACTAATGTTCGGAAACTACGAAGAGTCGAAGAGCAACATCAAGCCTGCACTAAAAAGTTTCTGCAAATAGTAAAATAGGCATGTATATCATACTATATACCATTGCCGTCACAAGGTACGTCAATAACTCACCCACCCACACACCAACCAAACCACCTACCCACCCACCCACCCCACCCACGCAGTGCTTCTTCATGCAATTTGGTTACAATATTGTAAAAGTTCTGAAGAATACTTTCTAAAGCATGCAAGTAAGTTTCTGAAGATCGCGAAATGACTTCTGACGATCGCGAAACAGTTTCTGAAGATCGCCAAACAGTTTCAGAAGATCGCGAAACAGTTTCTGAAGATCACGAAATAGTTTCTGAAGATCGCCAAATTGTTCCTGAAGATCGCAAAATAGTTTCTGAAGAAGAGTTTCTGAAGAGTAGTTGCGGAAGAGTACCAAATAGGGTGTCTGGCCACCCGCCACACAACTAGGTTGCGAACTTCTCTGTCTTCTTGAGTCGGTAGAACAACAAATCCAAGTGAGGATGAACAACACACTGGAGTCGAAACACAAAACAACTCTAGCAGATTCAAGCAGCTGCTAGCAAGGAGCTCCTTGATCCCTCAAGGCCCATGAACTGATCTAGGGTTGTTGCTTTGGATGTTCACAGGTATATATGGGTGCGTATTTTAGTAGGGAGATCCCGAATTTGCTTTTTCGAGGGGATCTTGTGGAGGTCTCCCTATTTCAATACACACTCGTATGCAGATCATATACACAGTGAAGAAAGTCACTCGGTCACTTGGATGATGCTCATCCGCACGCTGTCACATGTGGAAATCGATCGAACCAAATTGGACATCTCCAAGGGCACAATCATCGAATTGATTCCAAAGAAACTTCGGGTGCTGGCTGGGCACTCAAACTTTTCAAGATACATCCACCGGCCAAGGGCATAAGTTTGCTTTACAACTTCCAGGTGTCCAACGGCAAAACTCCAAAACTCCGCTACTAGCAACAAAGGGCATCGCTACGAACGGAGCGATCGGACGCTACGAACGTAGCTCCCGGCATTACTTCTAGGAACAAGAAGCTACAGCCCAAAGCCCCATGGTCTCAAACCGAGAAGACCTCCAAATCACCAAATCAATGTGCTAAAAGAGATCCATCAACCACCTGTTTTGGGTGAGAAGAGCCTGTTTTTCCTTAAAACAAAAAAGAATAAAGACACCCACCAGGTCACTAGGTCCTAGCTCTTAATCTTGGTCAGAAAAGTGGCGGTTCCTGCAACCAACAAACGGGTCATTGGGCCTCAAAATCAGACACCTTTATAGATTATAAATATATCAGGTGCTCTCGCCTAGCCCGGTCATGTCCAGGCCTTTCTTCATTCTGCTGAGCCCCACAATCTGCATGGTATCATCCTCTGTGGTGACCAACTCCCGACCACGCACCACGTCCTTGCTGTCGAGGTGATACACTGCCAACGCCTGCTCCACGCAACGCCGGTACTCCTCGAGAGGACGGATGTGGCAAAGCTCCAAGGAGATGAGGGGTACTTCGGGGTTGGCCAGGAAACGTCTCAAAAGGCCTGAAGAGAACAACCAGGGAATGTTTGAGTGTTTGAAATAAGTTATGAAAGCATTAGATCCAGAATCAAAATGAGACAAACCTGCAGGAAACTCCCCCGGAAGTGAACTGAAGGAATGAACAGCTCGCTTTATGAGAATTGGAAACGCGATGGAACATCGGACAGTGAAATGAAGACCCCTCACTCCTTCATGATCGTCAAGATCCACATGATGATAGCGAGCGTGCTCAGGGCAAACCCGGGCATGGGCTTGTACAGGTAGTCATACAGCTTGTTGTACTCATCCTGCTCAAAGGCCCACAACCTGTGACGGCTCAGGTCAACATCAGTCGGTGAGAAAGGAAACAGATCGTCGTATGCTAGAGAAAGAACTGTAATATGCAAACGACAGGCTGGTGACTATTGCAAGCCTCGTAACTTGTTGTTGCATAGCTTGTCTAACCTACTCAAACCACGGCTGTCATCAAAGACGGCAAGATGATGCCCAGTCTCCACACGCCAAGTCAACATCTCTTGTATCTTTTCTTCCTCATAGCTGTTGTCAAGCATGTCCATGCTGACAGTGAGAAGCAAGAAGACTTGCAGCGTCAAATTGGTCACGCATCCGATTAAGAGGATCACCATATCTGTGAAGTTCGTCTGATGGACCTTGGCATGGCCAGAATGAAATGAAGCCGAGTATTGAACATGTTAATGTCCAGCCGCTTCTCTGCTCCTGATGTGAATGCTTTGCCAAGAGAGCCCATTTCAGTGGCCACTGGCCACTCACGTGATTTGTTGCTCGGCTGCACAGAACACCTAGTTTGGACTTTGAAGGAGCCGCCTCCAAGTGCGAGCGTACCACACTTTGAATCCCCAGACTTCAGCTCTGGCTTTACCGAGACACATAGACCAGCAAAGCTGCATCCCACATCGAGGCCTCAAAGGCATACGTCGCCGAGTCCACGTCTTTGATCCTGGTACAGACCCGCGTATGTCAGCCACATCTCACAGTGACCCCGTTCGAAAACTGCTGGGGCCTTCCGGGCGTAAAGAGAACGAAAGTGCTGTAGTAGCTTCTTGCTCCTAGTAGCGATGGCCTCCAACCTACTTGCGATGGCCTCCACCTAATAGCGTCCTTGCTACTAGTAGCTTCTTGTTCCTAGTAGTACCAGAACAAGATTGGATCTAAAACCCAAACAAGTCGCAACTCGTGGACCCCAAAGCACCGATCGGACGGAGTGGCAATCGTGCCGCTGATCCGCGGCTCTCCTGGATGCTCGCATGTTCGTGCCGTCGCCCACTTCGTTCGTCGGGAGGTTCTCGTCAACATCAACGGACAACTGCTGATTGCCATCCACACCAGCTGCCTGGGCGATCGTCGACAACACTTGCGAACCCTGGGCAGGAAATTGTGCCCACGGGTGTTGAGACAGCAGTGTTTCGTGAGCACTTGTTAAGCTGCAATTAAGAGCGTGGAACAAAGGAACTGAGGCCTGGCTGACCTAGCTACTCTTTATGATATTTACGAGAACAAGGCTTTGGAAAACTGTCCAGCATCAATATTGTTTGACTGTAGAGTTCCAACTCTGGAGCGATATGGCAAAGGGTGTCCGCAAACGATTGTGCGCTGGGACTTACCAGGGTGGCTGCAGTGCTGGTAATGCTGATTGTATACGGCGGTTCCGCTGGTTACGCTGGCTGCGCTGGTTATGCTGGTTCCGCTGGTTCCGCTGGGTACGCTGATTACGCTGTTTACGCTGGTTCTGTTTACGCTGCTTGAAATCTCCCAGCGCAATTCTGACCATCGCAAGCCTGGTCAAAAATGACCCCTGTGAACCTCTGCTAAAACCGACGGAATCCACACGATAGCCCACACGACAACCCACTGATGGCCCGGAATGGGACATCTTGGCAAACGATGGTTGACTCCCCAATCCGGTTTGCACAACAGGTTCACATCCAAATCTCCCGCTTCATTCGGATTGGGAGAACACATTGTAGCTAGGCTAGTCGCAATCAATTGGACAGTGCACAAAAGAGCGAGCTCTGGCAATCTTTAGTTCACCCAACAAACCCCTAGCCACATCATGTGGCACGAAACGACCAGCTTCCCAACGTGCTCGTCAGCCAAACAGTGGGGCTTTCCCGCCGAGCGTCCAAGCGCTTCTCCAGCTCCGCGCAACGCTTCTCCAGCGCCAGCAGCTGAGCTCCCTGCATCTGGACCATCTGCGCCAAGCTGGACTCCGAGGGGTCTGCCTCACCAGAGAGGAGAGGAGAGGGGAAGCGGGTCTGCACCAATCGCTTGGCGGTTCTCACGCAGGTGATGGAAACCAAAAACCGAACGAAAGGGACAGGGAACATGGGTTGCTTCAGGTGTAAAAGGGTCCTGCAGGGCAAGGGAAAAGACTTGTCAATACTGTTCACAGGCAATGTGTGTTGGAATCTCATTAGTTGTCCACATCCGAGACTAGCCTGGGTTTGTCCAAGATCGCCTGCAAAGACCTTCTCTCTCCAACAAGAAACCTCTACCTGTTTTGTTCTTGTCCATGCTGACTGCAAATTTGACTCTGCCAGGTTCCCACAACTTGTATCACTCACCCATGTCGGACAGCTGTCTTTGCGGCCGCAACTTGCACAACACAATCCACACCTCGTCGCCTGCGGGGATGTGCATGTTGTTATCGGCAGCTGGCATGGGCATAGCCGCGGAGCCTCTGAGAACCGCCGTGGTTTGGTGCCTCGCACCAGTTCGGCGTCACTTCGTGCCGGACGGGTGCGCTGGACTCTGCGCTGGATCCTTTACCTGGACCCGAGAAAAGCTGCGGAGAGCCGATCGAAACGCATGAGTCACGTCAAATTGAGGAATGATACCTTCGTATCAGCATGTCCGTGGGCTTGGGGAAAGCGCATCCTGTTGGACAAAAATCCACCTGCTTCCAACAACGCTCTGCTGTGAGGGGATTCACCATTCAGCACCAAAGCAACCCTTTTCAACCATCTTCGATCGCCCATCTATTCGCCGGCTAGCAATGGTTGAGGTGGCAAGGACGCGAACAAATTATAGAATCAGTTTAGCCCATCGTTATCATTCTGAAACATCTTCCTCTGCCTGCCTCCACTCTAGCCTAGACATCCAGTGCTGCGAAATAAGCTTCGAAGGTTGAGTTTTCAAGATGACCCTAGCACGGAAAGGGAGGTGAAAGAAAATGCTGCACTGATGCAACACTGCAGCATTCACCCCAACGTCTGCTACAAACAAGAAGATCGCAAAAGGCTCGGACATGCGAACAAGTGGCCAATCAAGGACATCACCTCACCGGAATCAACATTTCCCCAACTGGATGGAAGATGCCCTCCTCCGACCACACTTTGGCAAAAGCCGTTTCTTCGCAAAAAAAAAATGCCACGCACCGCGACTTTCGCGCGAGGCCACAGAGTAGAACGCTTTCGCACGCCCTCAAAACCTGACCCACGTTGGGTTTTCGAAGGGTCCCGCACTGGGTCCCGCACCAGAGTATCACCAACAGCCAGCCCTCGCGACGTTGTAGCGAACTTTTCAGCTTCAACTTGTGATTGGGGTCGACTGCTCACACTCAGCACATGGCACATGCCCATCTCGGGCAGTGTGATGTCGTCCGCAGAGGGCGAGTTTCGCCCATCTGAAGGCTGCTCTCTTTGGAGCAACCAACGAGTTTCCACTGCAGAATCGGCTCCATACCTAGGCCGGTGAATCGGGCATGCAACATTGCGCTTGACGTCGAAGTTGCATTCGTTCCATTGGGGGAAACGGAAACGACGTACGAATCCGCCAGCGTCAACGTTGAATCAGATTCGACCCTTCAACCAGTGGGTCTGGTGAGGAAGTCACGGTGAAAAACACTGCGGTCATTCCACGGCTCACAAATAACGAGCTGCACAAGCAGCCAGGAATAGAACTGCGCAAGCAGAACATGGCAGCCCCTATGCAAGAGTCTCCAATTGGCGGGAACCCAGCCACACCGTCCGACCACCCAGAGAATGCACATGAGAATCAGCGCGTCATGGCAGAAATCGACCTGGACAATGGCCAAGTGGGCGCGGAGCAAGGAGGCCCTGCAGCCACTGATCTGAAGCTGGCATCTGAACAGACGGCCATGCAAGGTTTGCGTGGCTACCAAGCCACTGCTCATGCTGCTGCCGCCGTGGCTAGGAAAGGCGTTGCGCTACCTCCTCTACAACTCTACAGTGCTGACAACCCTTTTCTGGAGAAGAAATACAAGTTGTCATCGATCTCCAGGCAGTTTGATCGGTTGGACGAGTTTGAAACTGCTGTCCTCGAGCAGCTCCCGTGATGATTTACCCCGAGAACGGCCAATGGCAAGACTGTGCATCTCAAGCAAGCAAGTGAATCGTTTCGTCCGCACAATCCTCTGGCGACGGGTTGCTGAAAGAGCACTCCGAGGGACTTACTTTGGCAATATCCCGGCAGAGGTGTAGGCTGCTTATACAGAAGATCTGCTTCATATCAAATCATGCCTTTGCCGCGCCACTTGCAGAACTGTTTGCTTTTGTTCAACAAGGCCATCAGTTGTGCTTCTTTATCCCTCACAAGCAGCTAATGCTCTATGCGAACCCCCTTTTCTGGCAGTATGGCCTTTTAGCGTTTGTCTCAGGGTGCTGTACCTTCAACAATGAGCACAGACACAAACATGCAAGAGCAGCCACAGCTGCCCCTAGTAAGCAAGAGGAGCCCAGTGAAAAAGATGTGGATGCACTCACCTTCATGCAAACAGTCATTATGTCTTTGAGAGGGATGGTGCACGGTGAACAGACGCTCCCGTCATGACAGGGCGGAAGTGAAGAGTAGATGGGGTTACAGGCCCAGGAAAGGGAGCGGAAGACAATTCCCTGCTCGTGGCAGGCGTGTATCCGTAGCCACTTTGGCTCAAGCAAAACCTTGCAGGGTCTGCAAAAGAAGACTGCCAACGGCGGAATCGGTCCCCACATGGCAGAGGGCGCGAACCGAACCGGGAGTCATTTTCAGCAGGCCGACTGGGAAGAAGACAGCTTCCTTCGACTGAACCTTACCACTTTAGCAGGCACGGTGATACAGCTCCATGTCCCCGTCAGCATCTACCACACTTGGGACATGCTAGAGGAATACCTGATTGAGCACCTGCCATGCATCAGTCCCATCGAGACGTTTGGGTGTGAACTCACCTTGCTCAATGCGGATACGCAGGTGGCGCTTCAAGATCCTGTGCAGGAGGAACTCTGGAATACCAATCATTTCAGCCTGATTGTGCACGAGTGCTTTCGGTGTTTAGAAAATAATAAGCCGCTGCAAGGGTTTAATTATGAAGACTGCCCGAAGGCGATTCGTGTCCCTGTCTCTGACTCAGGTATTCTTGAAGCTGAAGCCTTCCACTCGACCACGCGAGTCCGCCACGCCCGATTGGATCGCTTTACTGCAACAGGCCCGCAAGGGTGGCGGTATTGCCACTCCTTGAGGATTGTTAAGCTGCCTGATACGGTCGTGACGTTAGGTTACTATTACGCAGTCTTCCAAGGCTGTTGCTCCCTACAGGTAGCAGAAATGCCCGGGGTGTGTGGAGTTTGGTGTCCGAGTATTTGCTGAGTGCTGTGCGCTGGAAAACGTGGGCAATATTGTTGATGGAGGTTGCCATCTTGCAATAGGTGCCATTGTCAGCCAATACGCCTTCGAGGAATGTGATAAGCTAGCTCAGCTATCTCTGCCTCATGCACGAGCAGTAGTTGACAGCCACACACTCACATCCCCGCAGGCAAGACTCCCTCAAGGGTGCTTTTTTGCAAGCGGTATCCAGCAAGTAGAACTCGGAGAGGACACATACCACATAGGCCACAGAGCCCCAGAAAATTGCAAAAGGCTTACCCGACCAGTGTCTTGTCTAACAAAGGTGAGTTTACAACCAAATGTGCTGGTGCCTCCTATTGTGGGAAGTTGCTCTAGTACTGCAATTTCAAACTCTTGGAGATCGACTGTGATTTGATGGTCTTCTCCTGAGAGAGACGTTGTCTGCAGGTACTACTCTAGGAGTTGTAGCTAGGCGTTCCTTCACTCTGTCAGCAACAAGGGGCAATCCAATCGCTATGGCGGGATGCGGAGGAGCCATTTAGGGGTGGTCAGTTTGAGGCATCCTTCAAAGGCATTGGACATCGCCATGCCTCGCTTCTGCACAGCTTCTCATAAAATCCGCCCACTCTTCTTGGCCATCGGTTGGCTTGAGCCTCACAGTGCAGAGGGCAGTTACTTGGGTAACCGTCCATGCTCACTCAGACCTTTCACTGCTCTAGGAGTTGTGGAAGGTGTTGCTTCACTTCGGTCAGTAACACGGGGTTGTACTGCTTTCAGTTTCTTCTGTTTTTTCTCCTTCTACTGGCCGCCTCCGCTCCTGAGTCCTGTCCGTTTCTTGTATGGAGGACAGTGACAGTGCTACCACCTCCTTTGCAGATGAGGGTGATTCCTTAGCAATCATCCGGCCTCCCCCGAAACACGTCCATGCTTTCTGCTTGCTCCATGCGTACTCTAGGGAGGAGAGTTCTGCACAATTCCCAAAAACCCTGTGTCCTAGATTGCGAATGCTGTCCGAAGAGTCAGCCTTTCTGAGGTATTGCACCCTACAAACACTTCTGCTCTAATTTCGCTCAGGCATTTTTTT
>CAXAMN010018102.1:88973-101588 GCA_963970005.1 Durusdinium trenchii | reverse complement strand
CATTCCCGGACTTCTTTCAGTCTTGCACTGTCTCTTGAACCCCCCCCCACACTAACTTCACCTTTCCATCCTTTTCATCTTTCCTTCGATTTGTTCTGCCTTCGGCTTTCGCTATGAGTATTCGCGTCGCGGAACAAAGACCGCCCGCATGGCGGCATCGGGGTTGAGGTGGGAACAGTCTGAGGTGTTCAGGGGGGCGCTGGTTGGGCCCGAAGCATGTGCACGTTGAGGGCACATTCAGCCACTATTGGGCCTGTGTTTGGGCTTGGGTGGGCACATGTTTGGACTAGGCTTCTTTAGGTTTAGCTCTGCAGAAGACTTGCCTTGGGGCGTGAAGAGTTTGAGACCACCTGGAGGACATAGGCACGCCGCAATAGGCACGCCGCAAAACCCTTGGGCACATATTGAGCCATGTCGAGATCTTTCACCTGCACGCCACGGAACGCCCATGTTGAGCCGATGTAGAGGCATGGTGACTATGTTAGCGCCTAAGCTGCTGAGCTTACTTCGGCTCAGAATAGGTTCTGACCACTTGCTACAACCTGCAAAAACGGAGAGTTCCCCATTAGCCGTCCCAAACAATCCCAGGGGGGGAGGTCGACCCCCCCTGAAATGTATAGGCATACTTGTACAGGTTCCACTCCAGTGGCCTATCTAGTGTGTCCATGCTTGACTGCCATAAGGCTCAAGGGATATAGGATAAGACTCTGCGTGAGCAAAAGACACTAGCGGTCTGCACCTCTACCGTGTACGCCCTAGTCACTCTTTCAGTGGTAGCGGAGCAGTGATCCTGGAAGACCCAGGTGAGCTCCTTTCCTAGGCATAGAATTGCTTGTGGGCAAACGGCCATGGATTGGAGTGACGACTGGGAAGAGCCTGATGCGGATGTGGCTTATGAGCCAGCAGCCTACGTGAATAGGCATGTGAGAAGAGAACCAGCAGCGATAGCTATGACAACACAGGTCACTACAAAGGTGCCCCCATCTTATGATGGAAAGACTTCATGGTTTTCCTATGAGGATGCCATAGACGATTGGTGTGATATCACCGAGCTGGAGGATGAGAAGAGAGGACCAGCATTGAGAAACCGACTAGAAGGAGAAGCAGCTGTATACAAGCGAGTTTTAGACAGAGATGCATTGAAGGCTAATGAGCCACCAGGAGCAGGAGTAGAATACTTCAAACGAGTACTACGTCCGTATTTTGTGAAAGGATCAACCAATGTATTCCTGTATAGGTTTATGCAATTCGTGCGCTTCAATCGAGGATCAGCTGACATGATGAAATGGATGACAAGATTCCAGATTTTACTCCAAAGGCTTATGAGCAGTTGGATGGACATGTTAGAGCCAGTCACACAAGCACATCCTCAGGTCCTAGCTCAGATGCAGGCTGATGCAGCGTTGACTGGAGTAGCTCCAACGGCAGAAAGGATTCAGGAAATCATGCAGACCATCAATGGCAATATGAGAACTTTTCATCAGAATGAATTTCCTTTAGGAGAAAATCTGATTGCTTTACTCATGCTGTCACTTGCAGATTTGTCTCAGGACCAGCGAAACACTTTGACTTCTTTGATGACTCATCGTGGCAGGGTCCTGCAGCAATACACTACAACAGAGTTGAGGACAGTGTTCGTCGAGATGTTCTGCACGACAAAGACTTCAGTAGACAATCCTTTGATGCAGCCGACAGGTGCTGGAGGTAGAAGATCATTTCTCGTACTAGACGAAGGAGAACTAGATGGTACATTTGGCTATTGGGCCGAAGATGAAGAAGATGGAACAGAAGGATTCCTAGATGCCCTGGACGATGTCTTTTGGGTATATGATGAACAGAATTTCTCTTGGTTCCAGAGGAGATTCCAAGGAAGAAGAGCCAGAAAAGGCAAAGGAAAAGGAAAAGGAAGATCAGGCCGCAGATTTTTCAGACCTCGAGGAAAAGGAAAAGGAAAGAGACGAGGTAAAGGCCATTATGCTGATGAGCAATCGACAACTTATCCAGAAGAGTATTATGAAGAGAATCCTTATGAGGACACTTGGGAGTCAAATCAAGTAGCATATGATGCTATCATTGCCGAAGATATGAATGACTATCTTCAAGGAGAACATGAAGATGCCAATGACTTTTGGCAACAACTTGAAGAAGCATGGTTTTCCCACAAAGGAAAGGGAAAAGGTAAGAGAAAAGGCAAGAAAGGAAAAGGAAAAGATAAAGGAGATGGCAAACAAGATGCAAACTATGCAAATCAACAACAGCCACGTTCTTTACCTGCACCTTCAAGAACTTCACAAGCATCAGGAAGCAACCAAGGTTTCTTTGCGCATTGTGTGACAACGGTAGCTGAAGTCCATGACAGTGAGGTGGACTTGCTGTCAGGCATGATGACCTCATGTCAAGATGAAGCTGACTGTAATGTCAACAATGGTGAGACGATCTTCGATGGCATGAGTGCCCCTGTGAGGTACTCTTTGTCAGAGGAGATGCTCACAGATGCTCCTGATGGCTTTGCGCTTATGAGCGCTGAGGAAGAAGTGAAGGAGATGCAGGCTATTTCATTTTTGACTGAGAATCGCTTCCCGCCAACTATTGCAATCCTGGACATTGGATGCACTAGAGCTATGGGATCAAGGCGTGCAGTCGATTATTTTTGTAACTATGTCGACAATCACCCAGACTGTGGACTATGGTACTCTTTTGAGTCTACCAAGAGCAAGTTTTACTTTGCCAATTCGCAGAAGGCTTCTTGCTCTCAGAAACTGGTGATTTACATGTATGATCGTGCATGGACGATCCACCATACAGAGTTTGACATAGTTGAAGAAGGAGAAGTCCCTTTGCTTATGAGCTTGCCACAGATGAGGAACTTAGGATTTGAACTCAGGCTGACACCTCAACATGCTTACCTGACATCGGTGCCTCTTGGTATCAAATTTTTGGAGTTGAAGGTTGCAGCCAGTACTCATCTTGTTTTGGACTTCCAAGATATAGCATGGTATCTGTCTGACGTGCGTTTGCAGACTCGGCGTGAGAAGAGTTTTTACTCTCACTTCACTCACTATGAATATGGCCATATTTCTGTTGACCACAATAGTGATGAAGATGAAGCTGAGCATGCATATCCTGTGGTTGACTACTGGGAAGTAGATCTTCACAAGAGAGAACTGACACGTCACCACAAGGATTACAGGAAGATTCTTTTCCCAGCAACTAAGTCCTGTCCTGTAGACACTGACTTGCTGGAAGACTTGCGACTGACAATCATCAAGAAGAAAGAAGGAGGAAAAGAAATCAAGAAGCAAGATGATTGGCGCAAGGCAAAGTGGAAGGACCTACAAATTGGCTATGAATGGCGTGGTAGAACAATTTTTAAGTTCAAGCCAGATGCCAAAATTCCAGATCTAAAGATCAGGAAGGCTGGCATTGAGCACCGTGGCATTGGTGATCCCGATGCAGTGGTGCGCTCCTCCTCAGAGAAGGTTCCCATTGCAAAGGACAGGGAACCAGGCTTCTCTTCAGAGAAGGAAGGTGCACCATCCAGTGCCGCGGAAAAGCCCGTGCCGCCGAAGTTTCGGTATACTTCCAAGGGTTTTGATCCATTTTGGAAAGGACACAAGTCGAAACCATCTGAGCCTCCACAGGATTTAAAGGGTGATGATCATGAAGGTTATACTCCTTCAGAACCACCTGAGAGGCCAGAAGGTGAACTTGTAGAAATTCCTAAAGCATCAAAAGGACAATCAAGTGATAAACATGAACCACTTGAACCAGGTGATGGCGCTCTTGAGCCTAGGCGGATTTCAATCCCATTACCTGGTAGTGAAGTTGTTGCAATGACACCGGCGTATAGGGAGATGTTGCAGAGACTGGAGGACAAGGTAGAGCTTTATAAGCTTCATGTGAAGCACTACCATATGAGTCCTACTCAGTTTCGTAGGCGTGTTTCTATGTTGAAGCTTCCTGACTCTGTTTTAGAGAAGTATGAATCAGTTGTCAGGAACTGCCGTGTTTGTAACACTTCAGTGGCACCTCCGCCACGAGCCAGAGTCTCCGGTATTAGAGCTTCATGTTTTGGTGATGTTGTTTTTGCTGATCATTGTGAGGTTGAACTTCACAAGAACAAGTATATCATTCTACTTGTTCTTGATGGTGCCACAAATCTTCTCTGGGCTACGGCACAGAAAGACCTCATAGATCAAACCACCATCCAGGCGTTGAGACAATGGTCTGATGAGAACAATTGTGTTCCGAAGGCCGTCGTAGGAGACGAAGCCTTTTTCACAGATGCTTTTGTTGAATACTGCAGGTTTCATGGTATACAACAATGTCCTTGTGGGCCAAGAACTCCTTGGCCGAACCGAGCAGAGACAGCTGTACGTTTGTTCAAACGTATGTGGCATGTTATGAAAGTAGATCTGGATGACCCACGTTTTCGTGGTGTTACGGTCAGAGAAGTGGTCAAGAAAGTAGTGTGGGCAAGAAATTGTCAGTTGACTATCAGTGGATATTCACCAATAGAGATAGCAACTGGAAGACGTCCACCAGATCTTTTTGACCTTGAGACCGCAAGCCCTGAGCAATTGTCAGCTAGTGCAGCCGCACAAGATCGTACAAATCTGGAACTACAACGTGTAGCCTTGAGAGCTCATCAAGAAGCACGACAAGCTCAGGACCTTCGAGCAGATCTTGCAAGAAGGACTATGCCAAGTGACGGTCCCTATTTCCAAGGAGAGAAGGTTTTTATTTGGACTCAGGGTTCATCAAAGTTCAAGGATAAAGGACGTTGGGTTCGTGCCACAGTACTTGGACAAGAAGGAGCTATGGTCCAAGCCAACACTGGTAAGGCAGTGGTACGTGTGAATCAGTCGAAGGTTCGACGCGATCACGATGAGTGGCATGATGTTTCCATACCGGCATTAGACGATGAGAATCCGGAGAACTTACGTGAAGATCACGAATTGTATGTTGATGCCGAATTTGGAGAACAGTCCTTTTTCTTTTGTAATGATGATCATCCTGATGTTGTTGAGTTACTTCATGGAAACAGTGGATTATCTTGGTTCCTTTCAAAGAATGGTGTTAGAGTTGCATCGCCTATGGATTTCAAGGCAGGATACAACTTTTCCACGTGGAAGGGTCAAGATGCTATTTGGCAGCAACTTGAGAGTTTGCAGCCCCACTGTATAGTGATCAACAACCCTTCTCCCAAACAAAACAGAGCTTCTATTTGGTTGCTATGTTGCAATGTGATTGAGTGGCAGTTGAGAAGGAAGAAACATGTGTTTGTGACTGTTCCCAAGGGAAACAAGTTTTGTTTGTTTTTGCAGAAGTTCATTTCGTCTTTGAAGAATCCGGTCTTTACTTTTGATGTGAATATGAATTGTTTCTGCTATTGTCCTAAGGGAATTAGTTACGTGACAGTCTTCCATTCCTATGCATCCTGCCAAGGATGGAAAGGTATTGGTGACTGTTCATTTCAAGCTAAAACAGTACAAGCCACTAGAAGCAACCAGTACTTCAAGGATCCTGACTGGAAGAAGTTTCCATTTTCATTTTTGGTTGAGATGAATCGTTTTCTTCCTTATAGTGAAACTTCCGACAAGCGTCAGAGTTTCCTTATTGAAGATCTTCTGGGGAATTTTGACTCTGGAAGCTTGTGTGGAACAGCTCTTTTGTTAGAGAGAGAAGCTCATCAGTCAATTTTGTTGAATTCCGTAAGAACGGAAGAGACGACGGAAATTCCGGTTCCACTTCGACATATTCTACCACAAAGGTTCACTACTACTGAATTGATCAGAACCTTGAGGCAGGTCGATGCACTACCTCAGAGATCAGAGTTTGATGTGACAACATCCTCTGATTCTCGAATTGTGTCATTGATTCCAGGCCTGAAGGAGATCAGACGAAGAACCTTGCCACAGATGTATTTTGAGAGATGTAAGGTTTATCGTGGTACTTTTGGTAGAGCGCATCCTCTATTCAACTCTGAAGATGATGCAGTGTTGATTATGTGGAAGCCAGGAAAATACCATCAGGTTTTCTTTATGTTTGTGTCACAACTGTCTCCTCATCATGAACAGTTTTTGATAGATCATTGGAGTATGATAGTTTTCGAGGCAGAGACGACAGGCGCCGTGAAGCGAGTTGTGACTCCTGATGAAGTAGCTCTAGAGGATCCAAGGGATCAACCTCCAGACTATGAACCACCGATGGATGATGATATGGCTTATGAGCCAAATCCAGTCTCGGGGGAACAGCAGTATTTTGATCCAGATGATGAAGATATGAATCCGCCTGGTGATGGACCGGGTGGCAACCCTGATGATCATCAGGGTGGACAACCTCCGGGACCACCTCCGACAGGTCCCGCAGCTGTTCCGAATCAGTTCGGAAATCCCGATGTTCCTTTGGAGCAACTCGGATATCCATCGAGCGATCCGGAAGAGGCAATGCCGGAGATTTCGAGTGAATCCCGTCCGCCAGATGATCCGGGTCAACCGCCGATAGGTTTTCCGATCGATACGGATCCTGTTCATCCGTTCGTTCCGTCGCCCGATTCGAACCCGCCGGAGCCAGAACCATATGTTCCGGAGAATCGTGAACGTCACAGTAAGCACATGAGGAAGCTTTCTGTGGACTCAACTGATGCTTTGCCAAAAGCCAAGGTGAAGTTTCAGGTTAAACGTTCTAAGGTTCAGTTGCCGGGACATGATGAACCTATTCCGGCACCTCCGAAGTCTGTTCCGAGAAGTTTCTTTCCAGGACATTCGGAGAATCCTACAGCATCAAGTTCGAATCAGCCACAAGCAGCCGACATTCCCGTGCCTCCGAGCACAGTCGAAGATGATGATAATCAGACGACTGATTCAAATGAGACAGATTCAGAACCTATTTTTGCTGAAGCAGATGTGAAAGGTTTTGAAAAGGATCCAGACAAGGATCTGGACGATGAGAAAAATCTTTTTGTTAGTTTTGACGATATGGATTTTTATGTTATAGGTCCGAACCAAGCTCCTCCGAGTTTTAACTCGTATGATCCGAAAGGCTTTTCACAATTCTGCCAGTATCTTGCAAAGACAGCGGCTAAGAAGACGCCGAAGGCAGAGAGTGTGATTACTCCGGAAGTGCTCCGGAAGTATGCGAAAGAGATCAAGCAAGCTAAACTAGAGGAGTTTCGCAGCTTTTTAGACTTTACTGCGATGAAGTATCGTGACCGAAGAAAGCACAAGATCGATAACTATGTTACCGGTCGATGGGTCCTGACCATCAAGATTGACAAAGATGGTAATTTTAAGAAGTTTAAGGCCAGATGGGTCTGTCGAGGCTTCCAAGATGCCCAGAAATGGGACCTCCAGACGGACTCGCCAACCGCGACCAGGTATGGTTTTCGCGTAGCATGTCAGCATGCAGCCTCTTCTTTTTGGGACCTGTTACACATCGACTTGAAAACTGCCTTTCTTCAGGGGGGAACTTTACGACCTCGAGCGACGCGTTATTCACGTTCAACTTCCGACTGACATCGGATTGCCACCGTATCTCGTCGGATTGCGCACACGTTCAGTGTACGGATTGAGTGATGCGCCTCGTCGCTGGTGGAATCGACTCGACAAGTTTTTGCACTCACTCGGATTAGTTCCGACTCGAGCCGATCGGTGTACGTACGTCTGCTACTCCGGATGTTTGAAGGTTCCTAAGGCTGTGAACTACTCGTCAGAGGAGATGCCAGCTGAACCGGAACCGGTTTCATTCTACGTAGCAGGTGCGCCGCCGAACGAATTCCACGACACAGCGGAGGAAGTTCGTAGGTCTTTTCTCTGTGAAGAACGCCTGTTTTCGGTGTGTTACGGAAATAGGTCGGAGAAGACGGTGATGCGTAACCAGCTTAAGGTAGAGGATGGAAAATGGACTCCTGTGATATATCAGGAACTCCAGAATTTCCTTGACTCTGTAGAGCACAAGCCAGGTTGGCATAAATATGCAAATGGCCATGCTCAAGTTGCGTATCGCGCTAAAGCTCTTCGCATTCCCGAACCTACCTATTCGCGTTCACGTTTTTGCTTTCGGACTTCGATAGTTAAGCGTAAAGGTGTTTGGTGGCTTCTCGAGACAAACAATGATATTCGCAACGAGAAGAATACAGTGACGTTAGAGGAAGAAGCTGAAACGCTTGTCAGTATTTTTCTTCCTGCAGAACATACGTCTACTGTGACACAAACGCCTCAGCTGAGCATTTTATGGACCCTGTGCATGGCAGTAATTCTAAGAATAGGTCACCCATTGGTATGTGTTGTTTACATGTTGATGATCTTTTTGTGACAGGTAATGATATCTTTTTGAAACAGTTCAAGGAGATTGTGAAGTCACAATTTAAGATTGGACATGAGGACACTAATGACCTGATGTTCACTGGACAACGTGTTTCTTGGAAGATGCAAGAGAAGACCAAGAAGAAGGAGTATATCTCAGTAGAGCAATCCCTTTGTGTTCAAGAGCTGACTGAGATCATCATTCCAAAAGGTTTGACGGATGAGGACAAGTGTGACAAGGACATGCACACAGCCTTCAGATCCCTTCTTGGCAGCATAAACTGGTTACAATCCAGAACACAATTCCAAGTATGCTACCAATTCTCAAGGTCAGCGTCAGCATCAGCAGGACCTACAATAGGTGATTGCAAGGCCCTGAACAAGCTGTGCAAACAAATCGCGACTGACCCTATGGAGTTACGGTTTTGGCCACTTGAAGGTAGTCCACGTTTACTTGCTATGCCAGATGCCGCATTCAGGAACAACAGTGACAAATCCTCTCAACGTGCTATGGTTATTTTTATGGGTGAGCAAAGGAAGGCAAAACAGAAGAACACTAGAGGCTCACTTATTTTCTTTGAATCTTCTAAGATCAAGAGAACAACCCTGTCCGCAACTGTTGCAGAGTTGTATGCATTTATGAAGTGTTATGGCACTTTTCCTTCAGAGGGACCAAAGATGGAAGTTGACCAGGAGGAAGCTAAGGAGGAGTCAACACCACACTTTCTGTCAAGAGAGATAGGTGAGGACTCAGCTGCATCGTACTTACCATCAGGTGAGAAGGATGCTAACCTTGAGGATACTTCAGGTCAGCGGAAATCTAAGAAAAGCCGCCTGAATAAGATTCCTGATCCTCATTTTCATGAAGAAGTTCAGGATGATGCAACTCTTGAGGAGAAGAAGAAGGCGGTGAAGAAGATAAGAGAGGTCAGAGAGGATGATGGAGAAAAGAAATTGGAGGCTGAAATCCAAGAGTCTTTTCCATCTGAAGTAGTTGTTGATAAAGATCCTGTGGATGCTAACAATACCTATGAGTTGCATACCTCACCTTTGAGGTTGCTTGGAGAGCTTACAGAAGTCCCAGGTATTTGCATTTATCAACTATGCTTCAGGGAAACTCACGCAAGATTGCTGAACCATGTTTGTTTCAGAAAAGGTGAGATTTCCCATCCTCATTTTCAGTCGAGGATCAACGAGGATGATTTTGTTCGATCCATTCGAAAAGTCTGTCCAGTACCTCCACCTGATTGTTATGAACACGATTCAGAGCATGATTTGAAGAGGTTTTTCATCAATGATGATCGCATCAGTTATTTGGATGGCAAGTATCAGGTCGATCCAAAGGCCTTAGAAAAGGCAGAGCATGCTCGAGAAGAATTGGAGGATACGAAGAAGGAACTTAAGAAGGAACTGGAATCATATGGTCCCAATGGGCCCAATTGGGACTTTGTCACCTTCTATGAAGAGCTGTGCAGAAGGTTCCTCAAGGGAAGAATAGAAGAACAATATGGAACCAACTTATTGGCCAGCTCAGAGTCCTTGACGTTTTTATCCTGGAACTATGGCAACATGGTTCGTGGTCAGAAGTACACCACGCCAAGGTTTCTCCAAGGACTTGATAGTGCAATGAGGCCACGCAAACAGAGCGCCATGTCACTTCAATACGAGCAATTTGAGAACAACCTTTTCTTCAATATGCTCTTCTTTTTGCGTGCACATGTCGTGATTCTCCAGGAAGCTCATCTCCTCGTTCCTGCCAAGGAATTCATTGAGCAAAAGAATTGGACAGTTTGTTTCAATGATTGGGAGAATCTTGCAGCGATGGCTAGATTGGCACCAGGTGGATATGTCAAGATCATTGCTGGACATGACCAAGACCTTGGTCACTGTGAACAGCGTGATGTAACTTGGGCTATCTACGAGATTTGTTTTGGAAAGACAAGGCCTCGTCAAGAATTCAAGGATGCAGACTTTGAATTTGATGACTATGGTCCTGAGGACCAGCGTGTTCCACTTACTCGAGCGAACATGCATACCATCAGAGTCTGTAATTATCATGTTGACACACACCGTGCTGTGGATGCCCACTCAACGACAGGAGAACAGACAGCATTGATGCTTTATGAATGTTTTGTCTATGAGGTGGACATCATTTCTGGTGATGCAAATAGCTTAGCCTACAGAATGTCTGGGTACAAAAGGCAGCCAATGGCTAACTATTATTATAGCACCACGCAGCATTGGATCCGCAGGTTTTCAGAAGCCCGTGTAAAAGCAGATCCTGGTATCAAAGCACCTATTCCCAGAACATTTTACAGTTCTTCTTCACTTGTCCTCAAGCAGTGTGAAGATTACTTTGATAAACTCTGGGAAGATTACTCCACAGTAGAGAAAGAAGAATACTAGGGATCACAGCTTGGAGATACATGTTTGTCTACCATTGTTGAATGGGGTCATTCGATGACTGAAGAGGAATATGAAAATTCCACAGTGAGCACGAAGGAGTTCATCTGTAATTTTTCAGAGAACTTTGCTATGATTGACACAGAGGTTATGTGCTCAAGGCCCACTGACGAGGACAGTCATGGTCCAATGTTTATTTCACTCAGACCAGCTTCCTCTTCATCGGGAGACAGAAGACAGTATCGCATGGGCTCAACTCTTCATGAGGCGAAACTGCGGAGGAAGGAGAGACAGAAAGAGAATAAAAAGAAAGGAAGGCCGCCAACTTCTGATCAAGCAGCTTCATCGACTGCAGCGGCATGAAACTCAGAGCGGAAGCTAACTTTTAATGATGGCTAGGAAGTGAAGATACTTCTGATCACAGTTGATACTTTGCTTCCAAGCTTGACTTTAAGTTGCCAGGCTAAAGTTTTAATGAACTCTGGTTTGCAACAAGGAGAAACTTTTTGTCAAAGAAGATACTCCTGCATTCCAGGTTTATACGCTTTAGCATGCAGATAGGTATGGACAGTTTTGCATAACTGATGATATCTATCACAGCCGCTTTTTCTGAGGTGACCTCTAATGGACAACCATTCATGGTTGATGATTAAGTCATTTCATAAGTTTGCATTTGTAGTGCAAGTTTTGTACATACATTTGCCGGTGTCTCCTTCCTTTTTGTTTTTGGTGTCAATGAGAAAGAGTCCTTTTGATGCAGTGTATGGAAGCGGCCGAGACCACTTTTCGAGAAGACCATTCCTCGGACCGAAAGTTGACGCTCCTTGCATTTTGCAAGGCATCTTAATTCGTTGCAATTTGTGCGGTCTTGAATTTTTAGTTCTTCGTTACGCGAGTGTCGTTTACTGCTTTTACAGGTCTCTGTGTAAGAAAGCCGCTTTCCCTTGAATTTAAGTTTCTTTTAAGCTCTAGCTTTTCAAGGGCTATTGAGCGCCGGTATACGGTATCTTCGCCGGTTGAACAATACAGTCTCCAGCCGAGATACATCGTCGTTGACTTTGTAGTTGAGGTGAGTCAGCTATTGCTCCCTCACTGTATTTAGTAGACCTTGAGATTACCTTTTCTATAGTATGAAACATACTAGAATTGGTAAGTACAAGGCACCGTGGTTTCCTTTTAAGCATTAGAGCTGCTGGACTGTTTTAGCCTTGCGGTAGAAAAAGAGTATGCGACATACGCAATAGGCAGGAGTGGACATGAATTTTGTGCCTGTTGAAATGTATAGGCATACTTGTACAGGTTCCACTCCAGTGGCCTATCTAGTGTGTCCATGCTTGACTGCCATAAGGCTCAAGGGATATAGGATAAGACTCTGCGTGAGCAAAAGACACTAGCGGTCTGCACCTCTACCGTGTACGCCCTAGTCACTCTTTCACCCCCCCCCTCCCTCAGTGTTTCGCCTCCGGGTGACCCCCCCCCCCTCCGTCTGCGTTTCGCCTCCGGGTCACCACCCCGCCCCCCCAAGGTCCCCTGGCCGGTCTGCTAACCCACGAAATCTGCACTTCATCTCCCACACCCGCGCCTGCCACGAAATCACATTTTAAGGTGAACCCCTGCGGCAAAACAACCCACCACACTCGGTCGCTCGGCCAAGCAACCCACAAACCAACCAACAGGCACCAGTCAGCAAAGACCAACAGCAACGACAATAACCACAAGCGCATTCAGCAAAAGCCACAACAAACAGCCAACAAGAACATGAACCAAAACAAGCGACGAAGCAACAAGCCAAGCAACGTGTTGAAATAGTCCGGCCGGCGCAGTCTCTTTGTTTTCTTTGCATTCAACATGCACTTTTTACACGTGGCTGCGGTCTGCTGCTGGGGGGGGGCGCTGCGCCCCCCCC
>CAXAMN010018102.1:49483-73499 GCA_963970005.1 Durusdinium trenchii | reverse complement strand
CCACAGCCCACAACCACAACACACAGCCACAAAGACACATCCACAGCACACAGCCACAAAACACAGCCACAGCCACAGCACACAACCACAACCCACAGCCACAACCCACAACCACAACACACAACCACAACACACAACCACAGCACACAACCCGAGGACCCACAAGCAAAATCGAGAACCACAAAACTCACGACCATGGCAACATGCTCCTCGCCATGGCATGAAGACAAATGACTGAAATGTCATGGTGGGGATTACCGTGTTTATTCCTTTTCTACCACACGCGCGGCAAAAACAGTAAACATTGTATACCGTTATTTCCGGGAGGGGCCGCCATATTTTTTTTTTGAACCTCGCACGCGGTCTTATAAATAACATCTACATATATAAACACAATGTGTATTATATGGCACAATAAAACATTTATTTATATGGCACAATAAAACACAATGTGTAAAAAACATTTACAGTATATAAACACAATAAAACATAAAGCCTGTTTTACAACTTTATGGGGGGATCACCATATGTCTCTTTTAACCATGGGCGCGGTAAAAACGGTACACATCATGTGTGTTCATTTTCTACCGTGTTTCCCGGGCGGTCGCCCTATCACGCGGTAAAAACGGTAAAAATAGAAAACACACAAAAAAGAAACGGTTTTTAGCGATTTTCCCGGGGGGGGTCGCCATATGTTTTTTACCATACACGCGGTAAAAACGGTAAAATCATGTGTGTTCTGTTTCTACCATTTTTGCCGGGGTCGCCCTATGTCTTTTACAATACGTGCGGTAAAAAACATTTAAAAAAAAAAATCAAACATGTTATGCTTTTATATACCGTTTTTCCCGGGCGGTCGCCCTATGTTTTTTACCTCACACGCGGTAAAGACGGTTAAAACAAGGAAACGGTTTTTGCATTTTCCCGGGGAGGTCGCCATATGCTTTGCCATACGCGCGGTAAGAACGGTAGAAATCGATGCTTTTGTTGTTTTATTGTTTTTCCCGGCGGGGGTCGCCCTCTGTTTTTTATCACATGCGCGACAAACATCAACATGTTTGTTTTTACTGTGTTCTCTGCGCGGGCGCGAGCGGGTACCCCTTAGCAGAACAACGCACGCGAACTGGCAGTGAATAGCCAGTAGCATGCTAAAGCGACTGTATCTGAAGGCTTTGCTTGTTCACATGCTGTAGCCCAGCTCACCTCCCGCGCAGGTTTGAGAATCTCACCAGCAGGCCTTTGCACATCTGATTGAAGAAGAGTACAAAAGACCGAGCTACAACTAGAACAGTCTCTTACCAGCAACGTCTTGTCAATTACAGTACAATGATATTTCTGATCTTTGAGCTTCATTCTACATTGATTGGCATACTTGAGGAGAAAACACATTAGCGATCGTGCTCTCCACTGGCAAAGACAAGGTATCATCGGGCCTCCACAGCTGCAAAGCAAAAGAACAAAAGAAACAAAGACATTCCGAATTCGGTGCAAACAACTTCTCAGACTTCTCAGCTTCAAATGCATCCAGCCTTATCTCATTTATGGTGTCGTGCTCAGCAGCACAACATGTCATGGCACACTTGCCTTCCCGACACTCTCAATGTGTCAATGAGACATACAAGAATTTCTAGAACATCAATCAAATCTATCGCAAGCGATCATTGATTCATAGAACAATGAATTGCTGAATCGCACCTTCGCTATGCAAAGTGGTGCCAAGAACAAGCTCGGCCTGTCAACTGAAAAATGAGCGATGCAGCGATCTCTGAGCCTCTCAAACCGCCTTGACGAAGGGCCCATCCAACATTTTGGAGGGGTCCTGCCAGGATCATCCTGCTGTCATCTTTCTACTTCCTCTTTCCATGGAACCCGTGGAACACGCTTGTTTCAACAAGAAAACAACTTGAAAACCCAGAAACCCAGAGCCGGTCCAGATCAAGACGGACAACCTGAGGCGTTCTGAGAATAAAAGCTACATTATACAGCTTTGCTAGACAAACTAATAGCAATGGCCTCCAAACTACTAGCGATGACCTCCAACTAGACGGCTAGAAATGTACAATTGCTCCTTTCACTACTTCTCTGATGTCAGCAGTCTCTTGGACTCTAGGACCTAAAAACACTCTGGACATCATGCAAATGGAGCGGGTTTAAGTCTCCGGCTCCACAATTTGGCAACTTTCCGGTGCTCAAGCGTTGAGCCAATTCATTTGGCCTGTTCAAACATCTGGCATACCACAGGTGCCAAAGGCGCTGAAGCATGATGAAACCAATCAGGTGGTCTCGTAGAGGGGTCTCTCTTGGTTACTGCTTTGCTTTCACATGTTTCAGGTTCCTTTCCAACTTCCGCCTGTAGGAATCGCTGAAAAACCTCCGCATGAGCTGCTGGAAGAAGAGCGAATGTCCAAAGACCACGATAGACTGCTGAGACCTGATGGACCGTGCTGATGGACGTGGTTGGCTTTTTGGACAAAAGAGAACCCAGTTGACAAAGACGAAAGCATGGAAAAGCCACGATCCCAAATAGCCAGAAGCTCCGCTGTTGTTGGCAGCTCTTCTGTATCTGTTTTCCCACGTATATACATCTTTGCCTAATCTTGTACAGTAATCTAGTGTGTTGATTCTCTACTTGATCAGTCTAATCAGTGAACTTTGATTAGATCACTCATTGGAGCTCCGGCGCGAAGAGCAGCTGATACATGAACTCCTCAAGCCGAGCCTCAAGCATATGAGATGCACAGGTGCTTCGAGGACAAGGAAAGAACTGAAACAGAAACAAGAAACGTTGGAAGCAAAGCATCGAATGGCATCAAGAAACCACTTCATTTAGGGTTCAAGAAACCACTTCTCAACTTCTTCCTCCCATCAACCACCTTTCATGTATGCCACTTGCCTGCAGTTGCTTGGTGGATTCTGACTGGCCTGGTGGCCACCATGTGTCCTTGACCTGGTCAAACTCTGATTCAAAGACTGCAACAATCTTTGAATTCCCACCCTTTTTGGGGAGCAGCTCATTAGCCCACTTCAGCCGTTCCATGATCTGGTTCTTAGACTGAGACCTTCTTCCCAACTTTGGGATGAGAGCTCTTTGGTGACTTTGCTTCGGCAAATAGTTTGTGGATGCTTGTGGCCTCTTCAAGGTCAAACTGCATCTGCTCAAAGGTGCTCACCATGAACTTCTCCTGGAACAACATGGTCACAACACCTTTGTGGCAATGCATTGCCAGAAAGAGCTCAAGGGCTCTGAGAATCTGAACAATGTACTGATGTACTGTAGTACTTTACCAAACATCTTGAACGGGTCCTTCTCCGTGCCAGAGTACAGGTTATGAAGCCTCAGAAAGAGGAGCCCTTGAAGACCTCTGAAGGCAAAGGCATTGAACAAGCAATACTGGCCACGAGAATAGAGCATCTTTAATCTTGAACGGATGTCACAAATGATAACTCAGTTCGATGCTCTTCCTGGCACCCCTGTAGGATCTCCTGAAATACGATGTGCAAAGCAATTGTGAGGCGAATGATGTGCAAGCAGCAAGTGTATCCTCTCCGACTTTGGTGCAGTGAGTGTCTAGGCCCCCCCAAGTTCTGCTTCTCCTCGGGAGCAAAACAGTCATCCTACCGTTGCAGGAAAGGAAGTGACATCCCTTCCCCAAGAGCAAAGTAATGCACAATAGCATGGTGTAGCAAACAAAATGTCCGGCGATGTCCAATACGATGTTGTACTTTTGCTTGCTACAGCTACAAGCTACACAGCTGCAAGGCTCCTTGCAGTTTGGAGCCAGAACCATCCTCCACAGGTGAGAAGTAATGCATCAGCACAGTGACAACCATCTCAATGTCCATCTCCCACCAATTAGTGGCACTCTTTATCCGTTCTCAGTCTGCCTTTGCCTTTCTTTACTCATGCTTACAACAAAGTTGAGCAGTGAAAAATGTTTGTACACCCGCACACTTTGCCACCCACTCTGCTTGGCTCTGTTCCCTACTCTTTTCAACAGTCTCGAGTGTCTCGCACTGGGTCTTTGGCTGATTTTTGCAAGGTGCCGCAGCCTGTTCCAAACAGTGTTCACTAGTCGCCTTTGCATGATTGGAGCCTACATTCCTTTGCATGATTCACTGAGTAGTCTCGGCCTTTGTGAGTATCGGCCCGTAGGCAATCACAGCAGTTTGGAGAGCGCGCCCCAGCGGAGAGGTCTAAGCTGACTCGAAATGAAAACGGTCCAAGACTCCAGGACTGAGTAAAATGATCTTCTTAGGTTGGAGGCCATCGCTAGTAGGTTCGAGGCCATTGCTATTAAGTTTCCCAAAAAAATCCAGGAACCAAATCATTCAGGCTGAGGCTTCTTCAAGGAAGCTACCCCCCCACCCTCGCCCTTCTGCGTCCAAGCATAGGAAGCTACTTAAGCTACTACTTCGTTACTTCTATTTCCCCTCTTAGAATGGGCTGCTTATTCTACTTTGACTGTGACCTAAGCTTTCGGCCATGATCATTCCAGGACGAAGCATTGGCCCAATGCTTGGATGTGCTGTTCCAGCAAGATCCTTTGGAAAGAAACCAAACAACAATATGCAGCATGCACACGGGCGTTGCCTCTGTTCTCCGAAAATTTGAATTATGTCAACATCCAAATATGATGACGTTATATATAAATATAGATAGATATAACTTATAACCATGTTCTGTGAAAACCTCGTCTTTGCTAAACTGCGTTGGCACGGCTTGTCGCCTTCTCGAGTTCTGTGCGCAGCGCGTGGCAGAGCTTCTCAGCCTCCAACCGTCCGCTACAAAACCAATTCCCACCTACTAGCGATGGCCTCCACCTGTTTTTTTTCTTCAATTTTGATTCAAAACCGACTGTCGATACTTCTGTTGACTCAAGAACTCTCTTCCCAGTTAGCATCATTCAATAGAATGCTGCATGCAGTCGAAGCCAAGTCTGTCTGGCTAACTTTCATAATTCAATCATGTTTTTTGCATTTTGGCGCATTTGTTCAGTAAGTTTCAGCGTGAGAATGACTTACATTCACAAACTATGGTGCATGATATCCGTCCTGGTGATCACAACGGTCTTTGTCATTTCGGTTGATCTTTGCATGCATGTGACAGGAGATCTCCTGTCTGCAGGAGATCCACGCTGGTGGAAAAATAGCCCTCTCCGGACAGCCGGCCACCACTTGAGACATAGTCCACGACTCCATTGTGAAGTGATAGCGAGTTATGGGATAGTGATGGTGATGATGGCCCAGCGTTAATCTTCCATCTTCGTTTTGATGATGATGGCCTAGCCTGGTGTGCCCATCTGGGCTGATAAGCATCCAAAGTTCTGACCAGGCTGCAGGAATTGGCAGTGAGTGTCATTTTCTTTGACCAATGCAGTCGGATGTATTGCAAAAAAGCCGACCACTGTGAAGTTGGTTCAATGGTGTGGGATAATGTGGGATGCAGCTGCTTTTGCTTCGGAGTAGCCGTGCCAGTCAATGACAGTCGGCACACGTTGTATTGAAGGGACAGAATGGCAAGTTTCTGACTGGAGTCATGAAGCATTACAGCCGCACTTGAATGAGATCCTCCCGGCGTTGGTGCTCCTGTGCGACGGCTTTTTGAGCTCACGCCTGAGGTCGGTCGTCCAAAGCCCATTTGTGAAGTTAGTAAGTGACCAGGGCAGGTCTCTTCAGTCGGATTGTGACCTAAATGAAGCAAATTGCGAAAGAATGTGTGTTTCATTGGAATCCATCATGTCCAATCTTGATCGGCCAGCCTCGGGTCTGCAAAGTACTCGTGCTTCCAAACACGTCAGGTGAATTGAATGTGCATCAAAAATCATCAAAATGCAATTGCCAGGGATGAACTCGCAAAACATGTTGAATGTCAGCAGGAGCAAGTGGATTGCGACCCGGGTTGCATCTTCCCTCCTTTGGTCTCTGTCAACGTTGCTTGCAAAATGTTCAGCATTCACTGGCTGTAGCTGCCATGCACTTTTGCTTGCTTTCCGTAGAAGGCTTGGGTCACATGCATTTCCCGATTTGTCAACATCGCATCACACCTTTGCTCTGTTTTGCTGCATCCTTTATTGTCACACAAACACCTAGCTGTTCTTTGACCCTCTTCTGCCATCGTGCCTGTTCTCTGCCCTTTGCCGAGAGTGAGTGGTCAGTAGTGCGCACCATCCCATGGATGTCCATCTTTCCCTGTGCCTGTCGTTGTCGCAATCAATGTCAATATTACAGCCAATAAAATTACCTGCCAGAACTTATACAGTATTGCCAATTGTTCTTTAAGTATACACCTGGATCAGTCACTGATGTTGGCCCATAGTACATACTACAGTCAGTGCGCCTTGTTCCACTGACTCTCCCCATGCCGCACCAAATACCTTACAGGTACAGCCACTTCTTGCCACTTCTTGCCTTTCTTTCTGTCAAAGCAACTGTTTGACTCTCTCACCGCCACGGGATAAGCATCAAAATTTAAAACACCATTGATTCAATCACACTTGCCTGCTGACAAAAACTGATTGATCAATGGATCATGGGGAGAATGATGTTCATGCACTGCTTGCCAGAGCACTCTTATTCAGAGGGAAAAAAAATGCCACAAAGAAGCTACTCACAAGGTCTGACACACCATGCAAGAGAACGACCCAAAAAGGTCAAAAGGAGGGTGCGGGAAGACGAGGACATGAATGGGGAGGCCTGTCGGAGACAAAGAAGCGCTTGGCCAATGTGATACGGGGCATGCATGAATGTCCTGAGAACTCCCTCCTACCTGCATCCAAGGTCTGCACACGGTCCTTGGCCGCAGCACAGCCTGACCGGTTTGAGGTCAGACCAAGGGCCCGTGCTACACCGTGCTGCGTGGCACGTGCTATAGCGTGATATGTGACATGAACTCAAATTCTCAAAGACGTGACGATCCGAAAGCTCCATTCGTTGATCAAGATTGACAAATCTACAAAATAGACACTGGGAAGAACCAAACCAAACGCCCATCAAAGTGCCTTGCAATCCAAAATCTGAAAGGATACCACCGGAGGAGCTCCTAACTGTCCAACGAGGAGGCGAGGCGATGACATGCAACGAGAGTTTCTGGAACTGCACAATATGCGATGAAGAGCAAAGAAAGGGACACAAGGAAGGTGTTCTTTGCACTCACACTTTCCCATAGTGGAAGGATTTGCTGCTTCCTATGCTTGCCTTTTCGAACAAAGCTTAGCATGCATTCATGGCTTTCATCCTTTTCAGCCACCCAGTCCGGTGGATGCAAAAGAAGCATCGAATCATATGGAGAGCAAACAGGACCAACATTCAAATGTACATCGAAGCAAACTTTACAACAAATTCAGAAGAGCTTTGAGAACTCAAGAGTCTGTGGTAAATGGATTGGAGTCCAGCAGGTTCTGGGCGATGTCCTCTCCTTGCTGATTTGTGTTCAGAGCCTTTTGAAGTCTCTGATGTAAAGCCAAGTCCTGCAACAGCAAACACACCAGTCACTGAGGAGGCAGCTGTCAATGCTTTATTCAATTGTGCACACAAGCTTTCGACAGCGGCGACATCCACCACAAAGCATACTGCAATACACCGCGTAGCTCGCCTTCATTGGAAGCTGAAGAGAGCCCAACACTGTACTGGCATCGCGCAGCCTGTGCTACACTAGTGGCGGCTGTCATGTGGAGTCATCCCATGTTGTCATCTGGAATACTCACTCGTCTGACATAAAACTTATTTTCCAACATGTAATTAAGCTCGACTTATGTTGGATTCCATTGTCTTTCCATTCTTGCTTTGAACTACTCTTACATGACCGAGAGGTCAGCACATGTCAGCATCAGTGAGCATCCAATCAAGTGCCGTCCAAGAATCTCCACACATAAAATTGCTGAGCTGTTCTGAAGCGTCTCAGCCTGAGCGCTCTTCGTTGTCCAGCAACTCTCTAGTGACTTCATTGCTCTTGCTATCTTATCTGTAACTGTAGCACTGTAGCTGAGAGAGTCTTCTTACGCACGGCTCACTACTACCTCAGATCTCACGTCTAAATGCGTCTCCCAGACTATCCGAGGTCATGGCGCTGAGCTGAAACCCCAAGCATCGTGCAGAGAACCTTGGCACGTCTGCAGCTCCACCCTGCAGTTCTTCAAAATATCGAGTTGGGCAAGCTTGGGCAAGCCACCATGCAGGCTGCGAACTGCTTTTGCTTGGCCATTCGGCCATCTGAGCAAACTCCAAATGTCCAGTTCACACCCGCCATGTAGATGAAGAATAGTACAAAATGAGAGGAATGCCGGAGCCTGCCCTAAAGGTCTGGCGGAAGCTTCCACCCACACCACCACTGATGGGTTTCGGTTGACAGCCTCAGGCTAGACTAACACAGCAGTCCAAGCGCAAACGCATTCAAGCACCAGCTTTTTTGCCTAGCCAACATAGCCTGACCGCGTATGGAATCGGTTAATGCAAGTACCTATCTGCAGAAAGCTTACACTGCCCGTTTTGTCGAAGGGAAAACTGAAGTGTTGAGGCTGAAAAACGCTTTGTTCCAAGGCCCGGTCTGCGCACATGTTTGGTTGTTCCAAGCAGGGCACGTTCCAAACCTCCGAGTAAAACGCACCAAAAAAACGACGTTGGCACCACGTAGGCACCCAGAAACCTAGAAACGACTTAAAGGTCAAGAAAGTCGAGGCCTTCGGAACAAATTGTTCCCACTGTCCAAACTGCGCCTGCTCCAAGAAGAAGGCGCATTCCCCACCAGAGTAAGTGCCAACCTAGGAGGACGTTTCAACGAGAAAAGCCCAAACGTTCCACCCTCGCTTTTTCTCGGTGAGACTTTCTTGATTCATTTGCCCTTTCTCTAAGCTGCTATCTATCTTCTTCATTTTCCGGGCCTTGCCAGTACTGTCGAAAGCTCTGGCCTCTTCAAGAACTGCTTGAAGAAATCTTTGCAAGACTGTTGTGTCTGTCCTTATGATATGTTGCTAATCTTTTGCGCTCCCCTTCTCTGTGTGTCTCTACTTGTATCTATTGGCCTGCGCTCGACCACTCAGCCTCTTCACCTCAACCTGTTCCAAATGTCAAGCACAATCTGCAGCCATGCACAATTTGCTAGTGCTGCACCTCATCAAAGGGTTGGACCTTCTCAATATGCTGGCACTGGCCCATGACAATGCCACAGGCGTGTAGAAACGAATATCCGTCGGACGATGAGAAGCCGATCTATGAAACTCGATCGAGACTCTCAGCCAATGTCAGATTGCTCTACACTCTTGGAGAAAGCCTCTGATAGAGAGCAACTGTTCTAAAGAGCATGTTGAAATACATTCAATTGTGCAAACAGAACTTACATGTATATAAGACAGTGGCATTTCATTGCATGTCAAGCGATGTTCATGAACCAAAAACAGCTTCGGAGATAAATTGGTGTTACAAGTTACAAGCAATGTAATGTGGCAAGCCAAGGAACAACTTCTCTATTCCCACCTCGTCCAAGTGCATGAGCCGAACCAAACAGCTCAAAGCAAACCTGTCACGTTGCCGGCCAAACACACTGTCTGAGAACACAAACTTGTGTGCAAAGAGACTGGCCAGCGATGCAATCCAGAGACCTTTGGCAAATCACTTGTTGGCAATGCAATATTGGCAATATACACTGAACAGTCAGGTCCCACACGTTCACGCTTGCAAGCGTGCGTCGTGCCTGTGCAGTGTCTCTGACCTTTCCCTATGTACAGCACCTCTCTGTATGTAAAAGCTTTGCAAAGCAGTGCAAAACTCGGCATCTCTCCTCTTGGAAGCCGTTGACCAAAGCTGCCCGAAGGCCCACGATGAAGCGATCCTCACAGCCACATGCCCAAAGAAGCTTCTGAATCGATTCCAGAGCAAACGTGAAATTGCCTCATCCGCAGCCTGGCAGAAAAACATAGGTTTTCCCATTGAGCCTTCTGGGATGCTTCTTTGATGCATCATTTTTATGCGTATTCAAAATCATCTTTGACCCCTGGAAATGCGGGCGCCTGCGAAAGCTCCATATTGCATTAGCACTGCATGTGCAGCACTTTGTGCCATTCGGCCATTCATGGCATCGCGCATCATCTGAGAGTTGACATGGTCACGTGGTGTCACGCTGCTTGATGTGCTTTACCAAACGACTAGAATCCTAGAACCAACGATAAGCAATACAATACAATATATCATATCTGTGAAAGTGTGCAAGGGCGTTTCCTGTCTTGATTCTTGATCCAATGGGCAGGCATTACACCATCACGCCAAACTACTGAACTCAGACTCTTAAAAAGAAACACAGGAGCATGTTCAACTTGATTGTTCAAACCCGGGCAACGTGTTGGCAGAATCCAGGGCAAGAACCATGCACCCTGTAAATGAGAAAACAGCCTTTTTTCCGTGATTGGCAAAGAGAAGAGGAAAAACAACACAATCCGCTAGTCCTGCACTCCATGCAAGGGCCGCAAGGTGCTGCTCTCAGCTATTCTTTGTGCCCATTCCTTGGGAATTGGCACTATGGAAGAGATCCGCACGGCCACTGGCAGCTACACTGGGAGAGAACGAGAGCAACCATGTAAACAAGAAAACAAATGTAAAGGGCCGCAAAAGGCATTGCTGACAATACTTCGGGCTTGGCCAGGACTTTTGGAGTGATGAGAACCTTTGGTTGAAGAAAGCACTGCTTCTCCAGCGATGACAGAATCATAATTTTCTCGATCATTGCCCAAAGCCACTGGAATATTGGGCCAAATGTCATTCGCATCGGCAGCCTCTGCAGTCCCTGGTTCAGAAGCCACAACCTTTTCCTCTGTCACAGCCGGGCCATGGAACATGCCACCATGTTCCTTCCAATAGTAGAATGGGGTCAGCAACGCCCAAAACATGACATAGCCTGCATGCACTTGGAAGGGAATCAATGGATCATTGATGGGCCGGTAGAAGCAAAAACCCGCAATCACGGCTCCCAAGTTTACCCCAGCTCCAACAAGCGCAGACACAACTGCAAGTTGCTGTTGATTCATGAAGGGCACAATGCCGTAACCTGCGTTGCCACAAACGTCTAAAGACAAGAAGAAAACACCCTCACTGTTGGACGCGAAACTTTTGCGATTCACCGAACAAACACAGAAACGGTTCAGTTTAGCCAAGCAGCTTGTCCCTTCTGCCATCTGCACAAACAAAGAGAAACAAACAAGCACGGCGAGCGCAACATACCAGGGTTGTGAGTTGTCCACCAAGCCAAATCCAAAGAGAAAAATGGCTTCAAAGAAAAGGGCCAAGAATTGCGCCCAAATACGGCCACGGAATCCCACGTATTTAAAGAGGACATCACTGGTAATGCCTCCTAAAGATCTTGCAAAAAGGTTCATGAGCCCGAAAGCTCCAGCCAACGCAAAGGCATCCGTTGCAGGTAGCTGAAAATAAGTCCTGAAGTGCGTCGCTAATTGATTGTTCATAGCGAGTTCCTTAGCTTTGTTGATGGCGAGTGACCGTACAGTACAAACAAGTTATGTTTTCTTTCTACTGAGACAACCCAGTTAAAGGTGTTCAGTCTATCTGCGAGTGAGCAGCTGTGCCAAAACATGCGGAATATTGGAAAATCATCACGACCACGCGGACATCTTTTAGCACTTCGACATAATCCCACATGGACGGTTTCTTGGTCTTGCCAATTAGAGCCACATTGAAGCGTTTAGCGGTCGGCGTGTCCCAACACAACAGCTTTATTGCTGCTGCACATACAACGAAAAGGACAGCGGGAATGAGCATGGACACTCGCCAGGCTGTATCTGACGCCATGCCACTGCTCACCAAGGGGTTGAAGAGCACAGAAATCATGAAGATCTGCGTCACACCCCCGCCCAAGTTGCCCCAACCAGCTGCGGTCGCATTGGCAGTGCCCACCACGTTGGGCGAAAACATCAGAGAGCACCAGAACTGGTTCCCTACGAAAGTCGCTCCTGCCAATTGAGCGAAGAATACAAAATTGAAAGTTAAGGAGCCAAAAAATACACCAGCATGAACATCCCGCAGTGTGGCCGGAAGCGTGTGCAATTTGACTTTGTCACCAATGGCTCTTGAACCAACCCGTGCAAGACCACGCTAGCATGTACTTGAATACTGACACAGAAAAGCATAAAAGCTTTCCCGCATGAAAATTTTCACGATGTGACTTGCTTGCCTCCCTTCTTGTCTCTCCACTACGTGGCTGCCACGGAATGATTGCTTGCTTTGCTCCTTTCTTCTCCCCACTTATCTCCCTGAGCGGATGCTCGGCAGGTTGCAAGTTCTCAGTCAAAGGTGTGTCTCATTTGTTTCACTCGCATGCTTAATAGTGCCCGAGGCAGCAACGCGCCATTGAAAATCAAACATGCATGGACTCCTCCTGAGCCACAAGGTAGGCTGCATCAAGAGATGGAGGTGCATCTGATGCTCCAGCAAGGCAGCTGCACAGCCAGTTGGCCACTGGAGGAAGAGAAAGAGATGAGAGAGAGGAAGAGGGAGAGCGCGAGAGTCAATCAAGGTACGCAGTGGGGTCATGATATAGTGTTCTGTTCTTTTTCATGAATCTCGCAATCTCGCACACAAACCAAGTACAAAAACACACTCACACCCACACACACACACACACATTGCTACAGTACTGAAAATTGTCTTAAATGGAAACGTTCTCTTCGATCCTCCCTTTGATCAGTTCAGTCGTTGGCGCTTGCTAGCATGCAGCACTGCTCATCCCCCACAGGCCTTATATTGCATTGCCCTCCTGTGTTCATAGAACCCACATCTGCAAAGAGAGTTGAACATCAAACACAAACATTCCAAGGTGAAACCAGGAAACCCTGCATCTCAGACGTGCCTCTCAGGCGACAGAGGCCTTACTTGCTTTGAGTATTTGATATTACACCAGCACCAACCCAGACAGCGTTTGTACACTGGATACAAAGGGAGAATATGTCATGACACCCACCAAAAGACTGGTGACTAGTGGGGAGACAAGTGAGGACACAAAGTCGAGTCATTCTGTGGATCCAAATGTTCGAAAGCCAATAGAACCCCAACGGCAAGTTGATTGGTTAAAAACGGTATGTGTTTGGAATGAGCAGCCTATTGCTTAGCCAACAAACAAGCCCTTTCTCTCGATCGACTGCCCAGTCACATTGCTACCGGACAACTACTCAAAGCCATGGAAGTCATGACTTTCAAACACTCCGGTGTTTCAAGCCGAGCTGATGAGCAAAAAAAAGAAAGGCACACACAAGGGAGATCTGCAAACTTGAGCTCCGAGAAACAAGATGCTCTCAACAGCATTCCTCGAGGCCTGTGAGTAAAGCTCTAAGCTTGAATAAAACGGGCGACAGCGAAACATCTAGAGGTAAGCTTCCTTAACCGAAAGGGCTATATACAATCTACAATGCAGCATATTTACCTATTTATCAAAGCACTCAATCATGTCCTGCACAGCCAATGAAGAAACGGATCGCGGTGTACTGCCACGGTTCCTGAATTGTTGCAGCTAGGGCAACCCAAATGGCTCCAAAGGTCAACAAACCTGACTGCACATTGACAGGGCCAAATCTCTCCAGAAGCGTGCCGAGAGCAATGCGAACAAAAATGGTTGAACCCACAGCTGCCACTCCTGCATTGGCAATGATGCCATTGCATTGAGTTCCAGTGGTGCAAACGCACTTTGCCAGCACCTTCGGTCGGTATTTGAGTTTCTCCTCTGCAGTTGCAGTAGCATTGTTGGCAATCTCGCTTGGTACGTCCGCACAGTCTGTGGGCGTGCCATCATCCTTAAGCTGCCCATATTGGCAATATGGTTCTGACGTCGAGATATTTTTGTACTTCAGGTAAGCCACTCGCTTAGGGTTGCTCTCTGTCGGATAAAGCTGGTTCTCACACCTCCCCATGCTGGTGGCCACCTCAAGGCCCAAAGGTGCCAAAGCAAACCAACCCAAAAAGGCAAGGAAGAAGGAGAATGTGGAACCCCAAAACGCGCGCATGTGTGGGTTCTCTCTTACCGTGCCACATATTCGCAGCAGTGGCAACTCTGTGGCCTTGTTGTTCTCATCAACCGCAAGCTTGAATTCCGCCATCCAATGATGCAAGTGCCAAGACTGCCAAGTTCTTTGGCGCAAACGGCACCCCGAAGCCACCAAAAAGGGTAAGACTCTCTGCAGGCACTGGCTTCGCTTGTCTGAAAGACTTTTTGCAGCGGGGCCCTTTCTTGAGCCGAACATGGCCCAACAATGCGACGATTTCGCAAAGGGACCACCACTATCTGAAGACTTACCACAATGGCCTTGTTTCTTGACCACTTCGCTGCACACGCTAAACTAAACAAACACGCACGGCCACTTGGGAATCAAATGAGTGGCTGCTCTCCGCGCCTGTTTCTGCTCTGACTCTCTCTGCGATGTGGTTTGATCAATTTGGCGGGTAAAGCACACTGTGCTGGACAACAACAAATCGTGATACAATCGCGGATACAATCTGCCATCACACGATCTTCAAGACACATCATATATCGCATGATTCAAGTTCCGCAAAAGCAAAGGTTAGTCTGTATACCTTGCACTTTGGTCCAAAGCGGTCTCGATGGCAGCAAACAAGTGTCTCCCTCAGCTGTGTCAGCTGAGGGAGAAACTCCGAACAACTGATTGAACCAAAATGGTTCAGGGATGTTCAGGGTTTGCCGGCTGCTGCATTCCAGGCCGCTGACTGACTCTAAAAGAGCGTCATTGCGGGTGGACGATCGTGACGATCCAAGCAACCGAATGAACTCACGACATTCATTGGAGCCGAGCCTGTGAGCAACTTCCACCTCCTTTGTTTTATCTAGGTTTGCTTTCGCAAGGACTTTCGCGGAGCTTTCGCGACCTGCATGTTGTTTGGTTTTCAAGAAAGGATGTGAGATTACAGTTTGTACACTTTTCATCATAGAGGTTTTTGAAACTGCTCCTGTGACTCACTGTGACAAAAGGACATGTGAAATGCGCAGCGACATAAGCCGCCCTAAACCCTAAACACTCAGCGACTCTCAGCTTGACTCTTCACTGTCTGCCACCCGATTTTGTCGCGTGTCCTATCATGTTGGGCCGGTCTTAGTTGCTTCTTGGAACACCTGAGATGCACATCTCAGTCTCGCTGAGAGCTTTTCTGAGCTGTCTTGCTAAAGTAGTAGTAAAGCCAGCAAGCACACAATACCAGCAGTTAAGCAGCGAAAACTGTCTTCAGGGCTGGTGATTGGTTTAAAATGCGGGGTCGCACAGTTTGCACATCCTTGCTTCTGCATGGCATTGATGCAAATCTGACCTGGCCAAACTGCTCGTCCAGAGCGCTCTCTACTCGTATGCAGCCGCACCATTGCGTTGCTGTATTCCAACCAGTGTATTTGTGCGCCACATCTCTTATGTAACCTTTTGAAATACTTATTAGTTGACCACGTGATTCTCTTGCTGTCCCAGAAATCCAACCACACAACCACGGGGTATAGCGGTCGAAAGTTTAGTGGGTGTAACACTACATAGAACATTTAGTTCGTTCAGCTCCTGCGACCGCAGGATGTGGAGGGCACCTCTCCTGCACCTGCGGCCTATGTCCCTCAGTCATCGTACGTCCCTCAGTGATTCAGAATGAGACATGTCCTTGAGATATAGTACACGGCCGATGGTTAAACCCACATTAGCTGATGCGATATTCACTGCCGTCCAATAAGGCCCAAACCGGCAACTGCCGCAAACATACACGAACTGTGGTGCCTTTTCCAATGTCGTGAACAGGCAAGCAGCTCAATCATCTGCAACAGTTGCACTGCGTGCTGTGTCTGCGGAGGTTTTGTAGACTTGACTCAACCAACACTTCCAAGCTTCCGGCCTGGGCTATTCAGACTCTTCATCTAGCGCCTCAAACACACATGAGAACGATCTTCGCATCAGCCCGCATCGACATGTCCAGGATGGTGGCTCCTACCCCAGTCTAAAACCAATGACCTCCTCACTTGCGACCACGGACACACACTCGGGATAATGCATACGGAACTGAATGCGGCTTGCCACCAGCCAGCCTGAGTAAAAAACCTAAGGGGCCAGGGTGGGTATATGGAAAGCGGTCTGATCACGACACATGAATCTCAAATCTTGAAAGAGGTCCGAAGCTTCCCGAGAGTTCCAACTTCGAAAGAACGAGGAAATCGACGTCCAACGCTCACATCTGCCGAGGGCAACCTAAGAACAGTCTTACTCAACATCACAACGAGATCAAAACGCTGGTGCAAAATTGTTGGCGCCCCAGCTCTCTTCCAACTGATTTCCGTAGCTTTGTTGGCAAGGATAGGAAATCCCCCTGCTTGTCAAAAAGGTGAGGAGCGCAGAAGCACAAAAAAGGTGACCTCTGAGTCCACGGTGTTCACACACACGCCGCCAGCTCACGCAGGCCAAACCCAGTTTCATTTTCAAACTCAGGTCAACGGAGTGAGACAGAATCAACAGAAGGTTTGGCGTTCACTCTGGTTGGGGTAGGCGGTGCGCAGTGCGACTTGGACGACGGCGTCATCGTGTAGACGCGGAGGGCAAGGAAGAGGTGCACAGGTAACACTGCGGGGACGTAGCTGTCGGGTTTTGATGTAGTGCGTGGTTAGGGTTTCCAGATAGAGAAAATGTTCTGCTTCCATCTGCTTCCCAGACACGAGCCAGGATTGCGAGCAAGACATGCCTGCGCAGGAGCGTCACATCTTTGAGGTCATCAACAGCGTATTTTTTTGGCGCAAGTCAAAGTCTCATAGCGTTGAACATCACGAGGTCGAGGGCACACTGGAGTGTAAGACTCTGAAGAATCCGCCACGCGGTCCATAAAGACGAGCAGGCAAGAACAAGAGCCACGTTGTCCGAAATTGACGACTGAACGCAGTGGTTGCGCAGACAGAAGATGAAGATGAAGATGAAGTTGTGAAAGGTGGTCAGCTGTGTCCAAAACTTTGAGCCCGAGGCGCCAAAGAAAGGAAGGACGAAGGCTCGCTACAATCAGAAAGCCTTCCAGGTAGGAAGATGCTCGCGCCCATGGGATCGAGTAGATGAGCGAGAACATGAACGAGGACGCGCGGACAAGGCACGGGAGTGGTAGTCCTTCGCACAGGCGTGAACTGGGGCTGGTGGTCATGCTGGTTGACATGGGCGCTAGACAGGACGTAGACGTTCAAGCTGGTGAAGAGGGAGGGGAGGTGTAGGAGGCGGCCGGAAGCACAAGAACGTGTTGTTGAAGAGAACCGGCCTCAGCATGTTCCGAATGAAAATTTGACGAGTCCAGCCAGCTCGTGTGAGGGGCAGGAATCAGAGGAGACCGTCCATACTCAAAAGTTCACATAGACCAAAACAATTCTGATTCACGCGTCGTCGCACGCGATGAGCAATATAGCTGCGGCTGGGGCGCAAGTGAGTGTGGCAAGCTGAAGGTCATCTTGATCGTCCCAGCCCTCGTGCCAGGGTGGGGAAAGTGGGGACGCAGGAGAAGGGGACGGCGTTGAAGGGGTGTCCTCACAATAACGGGGACGTTTGCGAGGGACGAAGTAATGGAGAGGGCGGCGGCGGGGCAGAAGAAAGAAGAGAGGTGGAACGGTTGAACGCTGCGTCACGTAGAAGTGGAACCCTAGAGGAAACCATCAAGCCCGGCAGCCCGCGCGGTGAAGAAGCCCGATTCGAGAAAACGGAGTGCGAGGGAAGAAACTCGGCGAAAACCGGATGGAAGAAGAGAGAGGAAGAGGACAAGAAGTAGGAAAAAATGGAGGAAGAAGGACGCTGAATGGAAGTGAATTGGAAAGGGAGACAAGCAATGTGAAGGTTCATGACTGCAACGAGAAAATTAACGGAAGCTGACTTTGTCGCAACTTTTTATTCCGGGAAGAAAGTCGGCGCGGGTGAAACCTCCCCATAGTTTGTAAAAGGCGAAAGACCAGGCACATAAGGTGCAGGATACGGCAGTAGTTGCTGTATAGGAGAAAGCCAAGGTTGAGTCCGAAGTCCAAGTCCATGTGGAGGAAAAATCCAAGATGCGATTTGCGGCAAGGAGCTCATGATCAATCCGGTTAATACGCTGCGAAACCAGGCAGGCAATGAGGCCGAGGGGAGCGCGATCTGGGCGCGTTTCCAAAGTGGACCAAAAGGAGGTCTCTATAGCGTAGACGGGGAGGGCGGCGCGCAGGGCGGCAGCAAACAACGGGCAGCCGAGGTTTGAGGTGCCCGTGATGGTGGTGATTCGCGACATCCGACAGGTAGATCATCATCATCAACGCCGCCCCAATCTGGTTTGCAATCACGAGAACGAGAGGCAGCCCGAAGTTACCGATGAGCTCTTTGAGCGGAATCGGAGGAGGAGCGCACGGCGACGAAATCGTGGTTAGGTAAAGAGTGCTAAGGAAAGAATCCACGAAAGGGAAGAAACCGAACGTGAAAAGGAGTGGTGCAAATAGGGATCCAGAATCCATGGTGTGGTAAAGTGGAATAAGGTACATAGTAGCAATAAAACACACTTTTAGCCTGCGCATCGATTCTTTTCCAGTTTTATGCGCCACATTTTGTCAATGGGATGTTTTTAGTTCTGCCATTGAAACTTTAACATGCGATATATATATATATACATACAGATTTTCTCAGTTGACCAAGAACGAACCACAAACCTTTTTATCCACAATGAAAAGGTACATGTTTGGTTTGATGTCAATGATTTGTTTTTTGAAGCGCTTGCACTCTTGAGCATGAAGACTCAAAGTGTAAAATGGTAAAAGGTGGTAAAATCTTAAAGCAGCGGTAAGTAAAAGTACAGGTACAAAGAAACCTGAAAGGGGTGAATGGAGCGGCATCCAACCAAAGCAATACGCGACCTTCGTGAAGTCTCCAAATTCTCAAGTCCAAGGCAACATGTGACCTCCATGAAGCTTCCAAAACTTCCGAGTTCAAGGCTGAAAGTCAAAGTGCATGACTGCGGTGAGGGAACGGACGACGGACGCAATGGCTTCGCGCAGGCGCGTGCAATCTGCGTCCAGATTGCATATCACCGCAAACCTTCGTTGAGCGGTGACTTCAAGAATGCACACCGCTCCCCTGCTGTCAAAGGGTAAAACCGAGTGTCAGAGCAAAAAATCAACGGATTCCCTGTGACTCCGAGGGTTTCACACGCTTAAACGAACGAGCATAAGTTTCAGTAACTGGCTCGCTGTTGCATTGGCCCTGAACAGCCTTAACAATCTAGTTACTGCAGAAACGAATTAGTTACTGAATACCTAGCCCTTGACTTGCAAAAAGGCTAAGGCGAAAGGGTCCGAAGAACAGAACTGCTAAACAAACGTACTTGCACTTTGCAGGAAAATAAAAACTACCCAAGAACACACCCCTTCTCACGTCACCAGTTGTGAGTCCGTCTTCGTCGGTCCAGGGACAACTCACAACTGCCTGAGCCCTCTGCTTAACATTACCTGCTGCGTGAAAAAACCTTGGGTACAGAGTATGACACAAACAAGAGGCCGATTATGGGCGCTCGGGGGGGGAACCAGCCAAATCTTTTCCCCTCTGCAAAAGATCCCGTTTTACAACCTAACAGGCATCTAGAAGAAAGCGAGAGAACAGCAAGAGGAACAGGAAAGAGTGAAAGAACCCTGCAGAGAGTTGTATTCTCTGAAATACTGGAAAGTAAGTTGAAAACTTGTTGGGACACCCGCGGTGGAAACCCGAAGCAGTGGAATCGTGTGAACCGATGAGAGTGAATGGGATTCAGTATAGTACTCTCCGTGAACTCGGCAGTAGAACTTCAGCTCTTTCACGCGATCACGTTTGATCTGAAGCTGGCTCACGGCGCGCACCCTTGACTTGCAAAAACGAACTCCACGGAATCCCTATGATTCCAAAGGTTTCACAAACACGCCTCCTGTTGAGGGAGGCGAAAAGAACTAAGGCAACAACTAATGAGCAAGCGCGCGCAAGACAGGCAAGGCAAATGAATGAAGACATGAAAGGAGGACAAGACAGACCGTGTGTATGTGGTTGCAATGAGAAGAAACCAAGTGACTAGGCACAACCAATGAACCCAACCTCCTTGTAAGAACCTGGGCGACCTGAGACGTGGGTTTAAAGTGTGAGCGCGCGTGCATACTAAGGGCTGGACCTATGTGTGCGCAAAAGAAAGAAAGGATGCGGCGCCAAGACATGCAGACAAAGAGACATGAAACAAAAGAAGGGAAGAAAACGTGTGTGTGTGTGAAGGGGAAAGGAGGGAAAGGGGAACCAATGGAGGGCCGGAAACTGATGAGACCAGGCCTCATTAAAGCCACCTAGGCAAAACCTGGTCTAAAGCGCGCGCGCGCGCTGTGTGTGCATATATAAGGCCCCGACAGGTTCCAATGAACCTTGAAAAGCTTCGGTCGCTGCGACCACGTACGCCGTGCCAAAACGGCTGGCTGCTCGGACCGCTACGGTCACCTTATGGCATACTCGAAAGCTGCCTACTTGTATTCAATAATTCAGCAAGTCTTGGCAAGTGACTTTGGCTCAAGCCGACTCCGCCCGCTACGGGCACGCGCGTTTCCGAAGCAGTGGAAACATGGGCAAGCGCTCGTTTGACGGGGCCACAGGGGACACTCGTCGGGCTCGCTCACTGGGAGAGACACATTTAGGAAATGCATACTGACTCGATTGCGGGTTGCCACACGCCAACCTAGGTACCCAAATCCTGAGAAGTGCATGTAAAAGGTCAAGGATCCTGGTGGTCCAACAAAGGAAGGTGAGGCCCACATCTCAAAGTGTAAAGTCGACGATCGCGAAACAACAGGATGACGACGTTCGCTCACAACTGCGGAGCGCATTAATTCTTTACGTAAAATTGGGGTCACAGCTTGAGCACTGGAAAGCGTCCTTTCCAGATATCAGCCACAATTGCAGCCCTCTTCGTTGGGCAATCAATCAACTGCAACGTGGGATTGCCCCCCCTGCTGTAAACAAATTCGAATGAATCCCTATGAGCCTATGATTCCAAGGGCTTCATACACCGAAGAACAAACAACATAAGAATAAAAGAAAGAAAACATGAACCAAAAAGTCATTAAAACCCAGGTACAAGTTGGCCCAAAATCCCTGCCGCGTCATGATCCACGCAATCTTTCACCAGCCGCAGCCTGGAGATATTGGCGCAGCATAAAAAGTTTGAGGAGAGCTCCGCAGAGGATGCGGAGTGGCATGGCGTGTGAACTCTTTCTTATGTCAGCTCTGGGGAGAGTACAGCTCTTCCAAAGACTCGGCGGAACTCATGGACTTGCGGCTGACGGTTGCCTTCTCTCCTGAAAAAGGGAAAGAATAAACATAAGGACAAACTTTCTCCATCTTCTGACCCTGATCTTTGTTTGCTCTACTTTTCCAGCCTTCTGTTGCCTCGGGTCTAAGCCGTGGAAGGCACACTTTCAGCTCTTTCCACACCTTTCCGGCATGACCGGGCCAATAACTCGTCACTGGCCGAAGGTCTTTGTCTCTGTTTTGAGAGATACATGATACACCACAATTTCTGAAGGCCTCATTTTCCAGAACTTGTTGAATTGATGGAAGTGAGGCTGCACTTGCTTCCTTTTGGACCTTGCAGTTGGAAACATGCAAAATGACACAGTCTCAGCTGCTTGGCTCCGAACCAGTTCGAGCAACGGTTCAGCAAGCCACGCATTCTCCACCACAGCAGCCTTGACGGTTTCCTTCAGGGAGGTTCACGTTCACACTAGAAATCACAACACATCCAATCCTTATTCAATCACTTTGCTTTATTCGCCTCAAGACCTGACAAACCCTTTTGTAAAAGTCAACCAATGAGCTTTATCTTCACAAAAATACATCTTTTAAACCCGTGCCTCAGATCGAAAAGACGGCTCGAGCCGTTTTGTCAACGTGTCGACAAGCGCCTGGAAATGCAGATGCTATGGTGACTACAGCGCACGTTTGTGAGCACGAGTCGTTGGGGTCAAGCTGCAGCCCTGTCCCGCCTTGAACAACCCGAGGCTTTCTGTCACGATTTTGTTGATGTCCTTGTTCGATTGGTGACCCCACATGACCCCACGAGGCTCTGCATAGGATGTGTCACTTGTGTGTCCTCGAGTTTTTTTGTCTTCTGGTTGGTGCTCATCCCACATCCTTGGAAACCGTAGTGGGAAGTAAAATCCAGAAAATCAAGAACTAAACAGCATGAAGTTGCATCCAAGTGTCTTTCTTACCATGAGATGCAGAGTGCCCGTGTACCACTTGCACCTACAAAAACCGGATGCAACAGTAGCCTGATCAGCCAAACGTATTGTCGAAGTATGCGCGATGCGATTAATTTGTCCTCGAATATATCCGAACCATGTGGTTGTCCAGACTTCATGCAGATCCAGCCCTTCTCCAATATGCATGCTTTTCTCTCTCTCTACACACATTTATATATATATATAAATATAAATATATATGCTAGCCCCCCCCCAAAAAAAAACTATGTTTCTGAGTGCTGGTGTGCAGTTGGTAAGCATATTTGTTCATTTAACTATTTACTACAAAAATGTCCAAATCCATAAGGTTATGTGTTTACTAAACAGTTCTTGGATGGAGTAATCTAATTCATTACAACTCCATGCAAAACCATATGTCTTGCTTTTAGGGTGTGAATTGTACTCCTCTTATTGAATGCAGTTGAGCAAGTACATCATAATCAGAAGGCAAAGAATTGCAAAGCCTAAATGAATAAATTCCAGTCTAATTCTAATGAAACTTAAATTCCAATCTATTCAACTCTACTCTACTTTGTATATTCAAATTCAAATTTGAGTCTATTTCAATTATTTGTAAACTATATTTTGATTCTAATTTACTTGGGATTCAATGCAAGCATAATTTTAATTTGATTTCAAGCTAATTCTAACTTCATTGCTATACAAGTCAGATTCAATTGAGACATTGTATTATTTTTCAATTTAGTTTTAATTTGAATGAAATTCTCATTTACTTCTAGAGAAGTGGTGTTACTTTGAACATGAGAGATTTTTTGTAGTTTTTCCAATATAGAAGAATGTGCTTTCTTAAATGAATTAAATTCACCACCAGCAACACCCACTCTCTAGAATGACACCAAAACTGAATTAGAAGTCCATGTGCATTGAACTAGAATCAAAATAGGATGAAATTAGACATATAGAAACCAAACCTAATTTGCAATGACAATAGTGTAAAATTCGATGTGTAAAACAATTGAATCTGAACCGTATAAAGGCATTAAGATTTGAAATTAATTACTAGTAAATTGGAAGGGTCAAAGTTACAATTGAACCCAAATAGAATGAAATAAAACTAAGTAGAAGCAGACTGGAGTCAAATTAGAGTTGAAAGAAACACATTGAATAATAATCCATTACTTAAATTGAAATTGACTTAGAACTAAGGTAGAATTGAATTAGAGTTGTAATTCCTAGAGCTTGGTTAGTAGAACAGTATTGACTTAGAACTAAATTGGAATCTAAGTTCAATTAGAATTGAACTAGATCTAATGTGCAATCTCAATTTGATTTCAATTATATAAAATTCAATTAGGACCATTTTCTATTTAAATTAGAAGCACGTTGCAGATTCAAATTTAGATTCAAGTTTCAATTCCATTAGATCTAAAACAGCCAAGCATATTTAGAATTAAAATAGAAATGAGTAAATTAGAATAAAAACTGAATTAGAATTTGTTTATACAATGAAGTTAAGCTAAATAGACTTAAACTAGAATTCAATTAGGCTCAACTTAGGCATACAGTAGAACTATGTTGCATACTCAAATTAGAATCAATTTAAAGTTCAATTAGACTTCAATTAGACCCAACTTAGAAATTTGAATAGAAATACAAATGATTTTAAATTGGAATCAGAATTGACTTAGAAGTTAGTTAAATTGTATGTGCACTAAAATTCATAGAAGTAAATTAGAGTTGAATTAGTTGTTAATTAGAATTGAATGAGGAACAAATCCAGAGAATGCCAGAGAATGCATT
>CAXAMN010018102.1:0-48821 GCA_963970005.1 Durusdinium trenchii | reverse complement strand
AGCTACAATTCAGTTGCCAGGTATAGCACTTCAAGTTCCCTTTCCGTCAACCGCTCGATAACCTTGAGAAACGTGCAGCAATCCACAGCTTTGAAGTCTCATTAGTGCTTTGAACTTATATGGGTGTGTAAGACGCTATGCATTCACAGCTGCACGAAGCTACAACACATCGGCCTCGGTAAAACTACACCTTACCATGCACATGATGCAACTGCAAGAAATCGTATTTCTTACATCACCGCCCGCTCAAAAATCACAAACAATCACCTCCAAAACAGCCTCCAAAACCTTGCTTCCGCGCACCCCTAAACACCACCTAATTTCGATTTTACGTAGGGGTTTCTCGCACCACCCCCCCCAGACCCCCTACTAACTCACTTCGTTCGCCAACACAACTCAGCTGGCGCCTTCTACGAAGGCTGGCTTTCGTAATATATATATATATATATTCTTCTTTCCGCATGCTTGGGGATTTTGACAGGTACCAGTGGACATCTAGTTACAGCCGCTGCATACCGCATGCCGTCAGCTCACCAATGAAGCTGATCCAGACGAGCGTCGGAGTGAGGATGCTCATCTCTGTATGTGCTTGGTTTTGTTGCTTTGTCCGGAATATCTCTTGTTCTAAGGGAATCCGGTGAGACTCTATAATTAGGTCCTTCCTTCCCCTCCCCTCCACTTGTTCGTTTCGTGTTTGGATTTTGATCCTAAAGTGCGCCGTGTCCTTGCAGTAATGTATTTTAGATATACGCGCTATCAAAACAACCATGCTGCTGATCCCATGCTGCTCTTCCCTTACTCCTGCGTGTGTCGGGGGAGGGGGTAACCATGCATTCAGGGGTGACGTATGCGTTTGCATTCGCTGCTTACAGTAAATAGCTTTGCCTTGAGAAGTTTGTTTTGGTGATATTGGAGGAAGCCCATCCATGGACTGTGTGCGATAGTCCAAGCAAGCGACCACAGTACATGTGAATATCAATTTTGATCGCGTGCACCTCCTTTGTCAATCACTCTAGATTTCAGCTGTTTGAGGTGTGATCAGCAAATAGGAATTCTGTCGCAGGACTTTCAAGTTCTGGATCAGAGCTTTGAGACCGGTGCTTTGGCATTTGAGATCGTCTTTTGAGAGTGTGTTCAAGTCTTGTGGAATTGGCACTCGTGGCACAACAACTTCTTTGGAACTAGGATCACTAGGATCTTGGCACTCCGGAAATTGGAGAGCTAGATACCGCTACATGACTCAGGCAACCTTGATCACTTAAGCTTGCGGCCTACCATCTTCCCTTTTTCAGTATCTCAGTGCAATTGAATGATAGTCTAGGTGCACTCACTTGCTTCAAGTGCTTGTGTTTATGGTCATGCGTGGAACATGGTGCTCAATGTTTAATGGTCAATTGCATGCCAGTAGGCCAAATCGTGACCTAGCGAGAAAGCAAGTCGATTGGACCAGCCACATCTTCACATGCCTTACCTTCCCTCCCTCCCAGTGTTTAGCTGCGTCGTGCACATAACAGCTGTGGACAGCTCTTGGCAAAGCCCTGCTTCACTTCTCGCGGCCTGCTCTCCAGATCTACTTGAGATGATTCAGGCGGTTGCTCGGCTCGTGCTTTTCGAACACGCCTCACGTTAGAGCTCTCAATCTCAACATATTCATTTGAGCGATGAGTTTCGGAGTTTTTCGTATCTGACAGTGGAACACCTAGGACCTAGGCTGTCCAGAAAACAAATTTCACCCTGGAACCCGGTTACTCAGAACAGAACTCCCAACCGGAAACAGTTTCAGTCGCCCACAGTTGGCGGAACCCGAAACAGAAGGGCATTGGTTGCCCCCCAAACAAAGGGGCGCAATTGACTGGGGACATCCAAGAAATCTCTGATCTGACATTCCTGACCGAAAACTGCAAACAATCAGTAGCAGCATCATTTGCTGAAGGGCCTCCGAATTTTCTCAAATTACATACAGAACAATGACAAGGATGTTGGCTCTTAACGACCGATAGACACTGAAGTAACTTTGCTTTTACTCTTGGGGGCAGGCAATCCCCAGCAATACCTACCATAAGCATCCATAAGCCGACCAAATGCCGACTAAACCCTACTCAACTCACGATAATCCACCGATGCACATTATTGGCCTAGCAAGACTTAGCTACTCAAAAAATACATTTTGTAAGGGACCCCAACACCCACCCACACCCAAGGCTGCCCCAGAATTCGTTTCCAAAACAAAATTTGGGCGTTCAACAATTGTTGAGCCAGAGTAATTAGCGAGAGACGCTTGGATAAACCGCAGTTAAACTTCAGTGGTGAGGTTCTATCTCGGCCTTTCAGAAGCTGAATTCCCACTGGGTTGCCCTGGCGCGTTGTCGGGACGCTGGTTTTGAGCTTTATCCCCGATGTTGGCAATCTCCCCAACGAGGTAGGCCACCTGGCCCAGTAGATTTCCTCTGACTTTCCTCCCTTGCTTTGAACCAATGTGAACAAAGACCATGCCTCTCGGTCCCACTCTGGTGTTCCTGGAGTGTACTCATCTCGAAGGCGCCTGGAATGAATGGAGTCGTGTCAAAGACCGATCAGATTTGTGCCATTTCGCCGAGTTTTTTAGCATGGCACCTTTTGATCTCGTCCATGATCTCATGAGGCTCCTGAACAAATACATTTGTCGGCTGCTCAACCCAAGCTTGTATCTCTAGTCATTTCACGTGCAGCTTAGTGAGTGATGCTTGTTTGGCGTTTTCAGTCGGAGCTGTGTAGAAGAGTTTTCTACAAACACCCAAAGCCCAAAGCTTAGAAATAAATGAGTATGTCCAGAATGGGTCTATTTGTGCAATGGGCTTTGTAAACTTCAGGCACCTCAAAGTGTGATCCTTTCTTCAGGCAAGGCTAGCACTTCTCCTACTCCTGTCACTAGCTGCCTGCTCTAGGGACCCTAGGGCCTAGTATTTCCAAGCTACCTGGCCAAACTCGCCATCTGGCTTGCAGTTTTAGAGCGGATGCTGCTTTCCTAGTTTCACTCTCCAAGACCATGCGACTGGACAAGGAGTGGATGTGCACTTAAGCAAATTTCCCAAGCTTGCCTGTGACTACAACCAATCGACACGCTCGAGCCGTAACAACCACATCAGTGATCAACACACCTCCTGTCGCCCCTGCCCCTTAAAGCCAAACAAAGCGATAGCGAAGGGCAACAGTAAACAGCGTTAACCATTGAACACCGTGCCTTGTAGATTCTGTCAATGATCAAAACCAGCCTCAGCACACCATATACAACTGGTCCATCATCCTCTTAACCTAAAAAAACATGCAACTGGAGCTGGCGCGCTGCGGTCGTAAGATTCGAGACTGCAACCCCACGGCTCTTAAGCCAAGTACTGATCATTCAAAACATCCCGAGACTCGAGAAATTGCCTGCGCTGAAACCAAGTTGACAATGAATATCAAAGCCACAGTGAGCAATCCGCTTTACTTGTCAAGCACTGCACCAAGATTCACTGGGAAAGCACATCATAACTCCATAGCAACTATTTTCCATCACATGTTCAAGAATCAAAAGCAAGCTCAAGGCTCCGCCTATTTTTGGCTTGGCCTTCAAAGCCATGACTCTGTCCACACTACTTACTCTTTCCGTACATTGTCCTTTCTCTCGCTGCAGCATTCTTAGGCTACAAAAACGTTCTCTTTGCTCTCGGCGGGCATCCGGCAAACAGGGCAACGCTCCAGAGATTCGGCGCAGACCGCGCAGGCACAAACGTGGCGACATGGGCGTAGCAATACATTCCTCGCTGCCTCAAGGCCTCAATTGGTTGAACACTGCAAAAATGTTCCGAGGATGGCAATGTTCGGCTGCAACCAAAACCTATATTGTGGGGTACATGCATTTCTGCCACTGTTTGTCGGAACCCGTTTTTTCCCGTCTTTCAGATTGATCACAAAGTCATTAGTCATTAGTGACTCAGTGGCGGCCTTTTGCGAGCTTATGAATTGGTGGAACTAAAAGCTCCGTCTGAACACTCATTGCCAATTGAACCCTGTCCTATCCTATGAGCCATTCTTTTCTCCCAAGCTCTTCTGTATGAACCTCTGTGTTAGCTGAGATGTGCTGTCGGACACCGGACAAAAATCTGAATTAAGGCTGGGATCCGTAATTGCACTGTGCTTGGCAATCAAAAAAAAAAATTGGGCGGATCTATAAATGCCCGTGCAGGCACGGTTTTGACAAGCACAACAAAACCAAATAAAGCCCGAGGCGCATATAACACAAGCCACAGCATCACGAACAGCCTGGGCATCTTCAACGTTCGCTGGAGCCGCATCGATTCTATCAGAAAGGTCAGACCACTTCAGCTGATCCACGCGGAAGAATCCCAAGAAGCACCCCCAGCGCTCTGCAGAACGAATCATATTCTCCGTGACGCCCTGAAAAGCTGATGGGAAGAAATCAATCGGGGAACCCCCTCCCATCCATCCCTGCAAAGCATAGATTTTCTGATAGATGGTGGAAATGCACTGGTCAGCTATCAAAGGTGCAGGCAACAAAGAATCCAAGGTGTCAGCAACAAATCCAACTAAGATCTGTTACCACAAGCCCTGCCCAACACAGCCATCCGACTAAGACGACACCTCCCTCGGCAACTAACCAAGGGAGGGTTGGGTGGGAAAAACAACGAGGGATGATTGGAGAAGAAGTGGGAAGCAGTCAATGCTTGGACTGATGATGGAAAGAGAACAAGCAAAAAGTGAGGAAAGAAGGAAACAAGGGTGGCCCTTAACATCCGCTGTCAGGGATCTCTTGGGGGGTTTGCTTTTGTTTTGTTTAATTCCCCGCAGGGTTGTTTCCAACTAGCGTGGCTAGGGGTTGTCTTGCTTCGTTCGTTGCGGCTTCATCTTGAAAAAGCTGGAGGGTGTTGTGTGTCTGTCTTACCCAAGTGGCGGACAATCTCCCAAGAAAAAGGCAACAAACTCCTGCACAAATAGCTCCCCTATCCAAAACTGCTTCATATATTCTTTGTGGGAGTGTCACACCAAGAAGGGTGCAATTGTTTTCCAAGAATGGCAGGGCCTGCCCCCCAGCTTATGTTTCTTACGTACTTAGGGTCGGTTTTGTCGTCTTTTCAAACAATTGCTGGCAATTTTCGTGGTGGTGGCGGGGGTGGCGGTGGCTGTGGCACTGGCGCTGGCGGTGGCGGTGGCGGTGGTGGTGGTGGTGGTGCATCCGCCGTTGGTGATCCTAGAGTCTCTTGTATATGTGTGAAACGGTTTTCGTGTACATGCGACTTCCACCCTTTTCTCTCTACAAAACGAAAAAAACTGATGCTGGGATATGCTGGGCATGTGACATTTGACCCCTGCCACTCTTCAAAGTAGATGCAATGGGGAATACAAGCAGGCCATGAGTCAGCAAAAAGTCTTCAAGGTCATTCAACAATCGGAATAATCCAACATGCTCTTAGCACGTTTCGGTCATTGGTTTCAATCAGGAGCATCTGTTGTTGCTGACCACGTGCCTTTCCCAGCTTTGCTCGATCTGTCCGTGCCAGTCTTTGCAAAATGGCATTCATCTTCAGCAGCTGTTCAAAGATGTTCACGTCGTTCCTTTGCAGGAAGAATGCTTCGTTGAGTCACTATGCGGTTTTTTGTTGCAGCTACTACAGAATACTGACTAAGTAGATCCGGCCAAGCTTCTCACTCTGAGACAAAAGGTCTGAATCCTGGAGAAGCCAAAAAAATGATAAAGTCGTTCAACTTGGGCCTGTTTGGATCACCTGTCCGCTTCCCTGGACGGAAGCTAGTCACAGAAACCCAAAGCTCCGGGATGGCAAACTTCGTCCTCAAGCGCTGCAAGACAGAGGTTCCCACCTCACGTCCTCTCTTTGTTGAGAAGAATGCTCTGGGATCGGAAGGATAGGCCTCAATAACGGCAAAGCCCCTATTGGAGACTTAGTAGACTCCAGACTTAGTGGGATTTACCAAAAGCATGTCACATCACTTTTTCATTGAGCCAAAGTTGCATTTTGGAAATGGAGCAGCTCTCGGTGTGCCTCGTTCTCGTCAATGACAGCTTTCGCTCGAAATTGAAACTTGATATCTTGTCCAGTGTGTCGATGTAGGCGGTCCATGACGCGACATCTGTGTTGCCCGTCCATGACATAGAAAATGTGACGAGGATCGTTCAGCAAAATCAGCAGGTTGATCTGCCCGAAGTCTTTAAAATGACCATGCTCTGCAAGCTCGTCGAGATTTTCTCTGAAACGAGCGTCCACCACATCATCATTGATGGCTCGATTGCTGTTCATGGCTTCAAACCTGAAAACATGACGCACAAGAGCCCTCAAAGATCGGAATGATGATGATGATGATGATGATGATGATGGCGGCGACCACGGCGACAACAATTATGATGTACATGGAGACGCATTTACCTTCGCCAATCTGTCAAGAAACCTGCAATTAGATTCTTTGACATGACTCCACTGTAGAAAGCCAGTGTATATCCTTCTCTCAGCATCCTTGACCACCAAGCCATTCTCAACTCCACTCTGCAGGATCTCCACCTACATTGCGGTAAACGCTTCAATCTTCAGCTAGAACAGTCTTCTCAACATTCTCAACATCTTAGTTGATCTGTCCAAGCGGCCAAAGGAGACTCCATGGTTGCACCGAGTCGGCGTCGCACCCGGCGTTCGCCATCCATTTCCGGCTGATGCATCAATCGAAAGCATCCCAACTTTTTGAGTGGCCAAATTCTTTAGTCCCAATGAGCCCACTCACATCGAATAGGTGTAAACACGAAGGGTCTGGTAGTGGCAGTTGAATATGCCATTCTCATGTGGGTGTTGCTTGAAAGGGTTTTACACTTGTCTGAATCAAGCTCTTGATCTCCAAGCCGCAGAATAGAAAGGAACATGGCTCTGGTTCCCCAATAACTGCAGCCTTTGAGTGAATCGTGCAGTACCCTCATGCTTCTCATTTCACACTTCTGTTCCAAGGCTTTAGCCAAGGAAAAGAAAAAAATCACTTGAGGCACCTCCGTTGCAAAGCATGACGACCACGCTGTCCTCTGTGCTTGGGCCGCTCATGGTCCTGCAAAACGGGGCAAGCAGGCTACTCACCCATGGGTCTAAACAGCAACGGTGGACCACTTCTCTATTGAAATTATATAGCTATATATAATTATATAAGCATCAATTGAAAGGGTCAGGCACCATCGAGTTATATACCAAGAGCATGTCAGGCTCCTTGCCGTGGCAAAATGAACAGGTAGCTGCGTGCTTGCACGAGTCATTGGGCCTACCAATTGCCACTGACGCCGCTGTCTGTGCACAAACTAGAGGCAAGGCGGCGAATGAGCCTCTCTGGTTTATATTTGTTGCACGGCTTGCATCCAATTGGATGACCCAGACTGCCAGGATTGCCTGAGCACGTCCGCAAAAAGATACTAAAGCATCTTCAGGCATTGACCAAATGAAGGTCTTGGCAATAGATTTGCGGAACAAATGATACTGAGAAAAATGAAACCAATCAATAGCCCTTTCAAACTAGAAATAATACACAAGAGAAAAGAAAAAAAAACATGATATCCTTTCATTCAAGGTGCGAGGGTCTTCGGGATTCACAAGAAAGGGTTCCTTCTTTTGAGCATAGCTACTCCTCGGTTGCAAGGCAAACAATGCAAAAGCAAACAATGCCTAAGGAGTACAAAGGAAGTAAAGCAGCAGAAAAATCGCTCCCTGCTTTCTGCGGGCTTCTCCATTCGGAGGTTCAGGCCTTCATTTGCCTCATATTTGGTCGACATGTCTTGATTTGCCCAATATCTGAGCTTCCAGGCATCAGCAATACTCCTCAGGCACAACTGCATGGCAAGTCGAAAAGCCCAAGAGAGCAATTCAAGCAAAAGCAGAGAATCAAGAAGAAGCCCTGCTCTTGAATTGCACCTTTTGTGGGACTTTCTCACGCACTCTCTTCGTTCGCTCCTTTTGGTTTCTGAGTTTGTTTTTGTCTCCTATCCGGTCCGCAAGTCTCTTGTTTGTCTCTTTCTGAGTTCCTGGCATCACCAATCTCCGCAAAGGGAGGGAATACATTTGAAAAAAGTAGCCCTTGACTCAAGGCTGCGGAGTCAGGCTGAGGGTGAAGCTCTTCAGAACATCCGCTGAATCTCTCGCGCTTCATGCGCTGAATTTCTCATGTGCGACACAACGTAGAATGGAAAGAGAGCGGGTGGTCATGGGGCCTGGGTTTTGGTTTTCCAAAAATAAATTAGGTAAATGCTTCAGTGGCAGCCCCTCTCCATATAAACACACAAATAATCTATTCCTGCTCTCTCTCTCTTTATGAACAAATATATTCCTGAGTCAGGGTCATTTTATTGTTTTGGAAGCAGCAATCAGTCATTCAGATGGTTTTGAACAAGATAATTAGGAAAGAAGCAGGCCATAAAAGTGTTTATTTTCGCAATTGTCCTCTAGATCTCTGCTTATAATTATGTTTAGATTTGGAAAGATTTTATATAGACACGTTTCTGCAGATAATATTTTTAGATTTAAACAACTATATAGAAACCTTGTATGTTAAAAGCTTTCTTCTAGATTTCTGCGGGTAGGAGCTTGCATATATCCCATATATGTGTTTTCATGAAAGAAAAGCTCTTGAAAGAAAAACTTATTTATTGATATATAGCATGTTTAAATTGACATGACCATTTCCAGAGATCCAGAGGAAAGCTTTTGAAATGAAAACTTTTATATATTTTCATTGTAGAAATGATCATCCTTAGAGATCTAGAGCGAAGCTCTTGAATTAGAAGCTTGTACATAAAACATGAACATGTCTTTATTGTTTCCAGTGATTACTGTAAATATGTAAGTCTAACTATTTACTCTAAAAAAAAGTTTTAGTCTTGTTCCCAGCACAGGGAAAATATATACTGTAAAACACGCGGTTTTGTAGCATGTGTTTTCTTAAACTAAATAGACTAGAGCTAGCATAGAATTATATAGGTAGAATTAGGATTTGACTTAGAGCTAAGATAGAACTGAATTAAAACCGAATTTCAACTAAACTTGTATTGAACTACAACTATAACCTATTTAAAATTAGATGAGAGTTGAATTAGAAAGGAATTGGAATTAAAACTAGAAGTTCGCCAGAATAAGATGTAAAACGCTTGAGCTACAAGGTGCACAAGTCGAGGAGGTTTCGAAATTACAAAGCCGAAGCAAAGCAACAAGCATTGAATTAGAACTACAGCTTACATAGATTCATAACAGTTTCATGTAAATTGGAAGGTGTCATTACAGTTTCATGTCAAGCTGGACATGCAATTGGCAACCACATTGATACCAATCAGAAGTTAATGCACAGACTTGTACATGGAGATTTCGACAAGGACAAAGGGAGTGTTGGGCTCAGATGCTTTCATTCTAAGAACAAAGAACATATGCCTTTAGGTGAGACTTAGGCTCACATGCTTGAAGGTTGAACGAAATAGTAATAACACAGATTGACCTAAATAGGAAAACCAAAAAAAAAAAACTTGAGAAAACCAATAACAACCTAGGAAAAAAAGAACTGGGAAAACAAAAAAAAAATGGGGAAGTCTTGAGGAAAGGGGGGGTTGAGCCAAGAGTCTCTGAGAAGTGTTGTGTTTTTTGTATTTTTTTTGGCTGTCTCAAGGTTTTTTTGGTCTTTTGTTTTTTCCTAGGTTGTTATTGGTTTTCCCAAGGTTTTGTTGTTTTTTGAGCTTTTTCTAAGTTGTTGTTGTTTTACTGCAAGTTATTCAGTGTTTTTTGTGGTTTTGATTGTATTTGTTTTGTTGTGGTTTTGATTGTATTTGTGAAAAGACAAATACAGAAAACCAAAAACCCAGGCCCCCATGGCCACCCCTTCTGAATGGAAAACACCCTCAAAGGCACAAAACATATGTGGAAATGGACGTAAGCAGGTTGGCAATCCAAACACAGTGAGGTCGGCTATATGATAGTTTGTCCAGCTGCATGCTGCATTCCTACTTCTTTGCCAAGAATGACAAATCTGAGTTTATGGCACCGTCTGGTGCACTCAACATTAACATCCCAGATTGTCCTTCGGACCAATGGGAGGCAGATCTGCTGTCGATGCATGTGAAACTTATCTGGCGCCACGGCGCAAAACGTGCACAAATCTTGTCGTCATCTCATGATCTCACTGCCAAAAGACACATCACAGCTACAATGGTGGCCTCAATACAAAAATGAAGAATGAATTGACATGTGACATGAACTACATTGACCATCAAATAGGCATCGTACCGCGCCACATCCAATCTCCTTTCCGCGTGCTTAGCCAAGCAGCCAAAGAGGTCTGAAAAGATCCGTTGCAATCCACGTCGCAAATCAGGACTTCTACCTGACAAACTGTGGACGCGGACGAGTCGTTGAAAGCCGTCATCTCGTTCAGCCTCTGAAGTTCCATCGACTCCAATTACACCAGAGTCCTCGCGCAAAGGACGACACCAATCGCCAGTCTTCTTTAGGTGTTCCTAGTCTTCTAGAATCCAAAGCCCTGTCCTTTGCCGTTGTGAGATCCCTGAAACGCAAAACAAGCAAAATATTCAGAGATGGTCACAGGAAAGGTCACTTCCACATAGAAGCTCATATTCATGAGCACAAGCAATAAAAGAGGTCGAACCTACAAATATCTCCGATAACATTTGCACATTCATCTGACCACTGCCTCAGCAAAGAGAACTGCCGCTTCAATAAACGGAGAGAAACTCATACTGAATCAGAATGTACAGCAATACAATTGAGGATCCCGCTTCGCACAGTACATCTGAGCAACATTTTAAAAAATAAGAATAACTCTTGGAGGGATACAGGACACAATGAAGGAATCAATCAGGGTGTCACTGGCAAAAACGGTCACTTGCAAACTATATTACTTAATGCTATATATTGCAATGTTGCATTTTAGCTGGAATGACAGCATGCAGAAACAGAAATAGTGTTTCCATGACTGCTAGGCTGCTAGAGTTCTTTGTTCTCTAAGAAGTGCACCTCACACTTTATTTGCTCACATGGGGTGAGCTTCTTCCCACGTGAAGGCTCTTCGGCCTTGTCACAGAGTCATGCTGCTTGGACCTCTTCCGCACTTTTCTTGTGCATCACTTACATGATTTCTGCACCCTTTCCCGTCGTCTTTTCTAGGTGAAAGTTTGCTTTCCGAAGCCCCTATCAGACTCCTCAGATCACTGCTTCTCTATCTGGTTTGGCTGGATTTACAAAGTGATGGGCCATGCAAGTTGATCGGAAACACACAGCAAACCTGGAAAACAACGCAGTCGCCTTGCAACTTCTAATGCAGCGTTGAACAAACTCCTGGACTCCGGGTTCCAATGAATCAGCGATTCTATATTTGAAGGGAATGCCCAGTTAATGAGTAGCTTTTGTGGCACATAAGGAGGCTTTCAAACACTTTTACCATCCTTGGATCCCACTCAAACGCTCTCAAATGCTTACATCCATTCCGTGTCCACTTAGGACTAAAAATGAAACACTGCCAGCAGAAAGCAACAGTAGCATACCATGAACCAAACCATACCCCATGGCAAAATCATGCACAGTCAAAAGCTTGTGCTGAAACAAGGAAGTCGTGGCCTCCACAAAACCTCAGGAAACCCCATTGGAAACGTTAATTACACCTGCAATCACCTTGACAAATATCAGATTGGACAGCTCAGCCGCTAAATGAGAAAACATACGTACCGGAAGGCGGCGGGTGAATACAAAAAATCCAAACGTGGGAGAGAGCGGCAACGATAACGATAGGTTCTGTGGCATCTGGAATGAGGCCTGCCGCAACAACCCGATATCCTCCGTCTCTGTTCCCAATACCTCATACATACAAACAAGTACGATGGGTCTCGCAAACGACCAACGACCAACTCCTCGTTGCAAACGTGGGTATAGGCCTGCACGCACCGATCTCGCTTGAAGCTAGCCTCACATCCATCACAAACAAAGCATGCCGGGCGGAGGGCCAGAAGAAACCTTGAACCAAGAGACCGAAATAAAGTGACAAAATTTACAAATTGAAACTGAGTTTTATATATACATAAAAAGAAACAGGTCCAGAACTCCGTTCCACATCTGGTCTCTCGAACCTCCATGCCAGCTGCGCAGCTCTCGCAGTCGGCAATCCGTGTGGAGCCTGCTCTGGACACCTCAACTCATGTCGTTAGAGAGGCTTTCGTCTTCAAACAAAGTGTTCATTGAAAGGATCAAAAACGCACAGCCTCGCTCGACAAACTCGGACATGGTTTAGGCGTTGGACTCGCGGTCCTTCCCGAGAGGCCTGTGTGTTGTCGGGACACCTGGATCGACAACACGTGGTGCCTTGACGTCTTTGATGAAGTTTCAATCTCTGAGGCGAAAGAACTTCTTGGTGCGGAAAATGTAACTAAGCAAAAAGAGAATGCCTGATTCATGTGCTCCCTTTATATCCCTTTATCCCTAAGGGAGCACGTGATTATCTGTCACATGATATCACGCCGTTTCACTTGTGAATTGCTCGATCGGCTTAAATGTTCAGCTCAAGGTCGAGGTGGCACTAGCCATCTGAGTTTAGAACTTTTTGAAGGTGTCGCATCCGTCACAAAAGTCTCCCGGCTCACACAGGATGCATTCGTAGATGCCACGCCAGGACAACTGCGCAAAAAGGTATTGACAATACAGATCTGTGATACATGGAAATGCAAACATGCAGAAACTAAATCTTTAAATTGCAAAATGTCTGAGTAAATTTGTCAGAATGATTGTCGTTTTAATCTCTCTCTATCTCTGTATACTGAATACTGTATAATTACTGTATACGGTATTGCTGTATACATTACATCCTCGCCTCAAGGTCTTTCTTTAGTCCATAGCAGGGTGCTTCATAGCAAGTCGCACAACACCTCGGTCTGTTTCTGCAATGAGCAGAGCAATCCATGCAGTCAAACGCGCCAAACTCCATACAGCAAAGAAGTGTTGAGTAAACAAGCTGTCCGCAGCCTGAAATAGCCAGGAGGGCATACTGGCTCGTAGCAAATGTCCTCACCATAGATGGGATCCTGCGAAAGAAACACACCAACACAAGCTCCAGATCCATCCCAAATCCAACAACAAACACCGGAAACACATGGAAAAACATAGAAAGGCATGAAGAAATACGAATACGATGATGTTCACATTCACATGAAAAACGTAAGATCGTGAATTATCGATTTCAAAACGTCTTGGTCCGGGCAACCGCAAGGCTCGGAGTCTGTGGGGCGAGGTGCCGCCGGAAAGACTTGGCCTTGGAAATATACTGTATCAAAAATGTTCAAACAAATGTTTCAACAAGTAAACACAAACGTTGTTGAAAAAATACAGTTTTTCTTATATGAAGACTTGGAAGCGTTTGTTCTTGAATTAGCCAAGTCAGAGATGCAAACCTGAGAGAAAACCACAAAAGTAGTGATCTGTCCCTCAATCGTGCTCAGTTCTTGGCCTCTGCCGAAGGTCAAGGAGTAGAAAAACACAAGTCGACCAAGCCGACCTGAGACAAATGGCACCGCCAACATTAACATTATGTTTTGGCCTCTGTCCGCTGGATTCAACAGCCTCAAGTCAAAAATATACAATCCTTTGATGTTCCAGGTCTTGAGGAGCTGACCGCGCATCGCATAGCATCTGCGGCCCTTTTGCTATGCTAGGATCCTCATCATTACTGAGCCAAACAATACAGTACTGTACAATTGGGTTCAATGTCAATCCCGCAGAAACCTAAAACATGGAATTCCAGTCCCACTGATGCAAATTTCATGGAACCGCGGTCTTCAGAACGAAAGAATGAGCACGCAACATGCGTTTGTGTTTGTAAGGATTGCAAACTTGCACGCTCGGCCGAAGGATTACACATGGGCACATCGGAACACACACCGCGTCAGGTTCAGGCATTGAAACAGTTTCCACTTGATCTGTTTAGTTCAGAACTCAAAGTGAGCTCCCACGGGCCCGCACGGGGGCATGTGTGTGTACACTGTGGAGTCATGAGTCACCTCTCAGCGAAGACACCCCTGCCACCACGGTGATATCCGGAGGGTGCACCTTCTGGACGCACCTGCTTGGTTGTGGCGATAGTGAAACAAAACGAGAAAACACGCGCCCGCTACTTTTCTGGACTCGGGCCACTGCAGTTCGGTATGGACATGTTAGTCCTGCAAACTTCTTACACTCCACCTTAAAGGAGCGGTGAAGTGAGCCGCTGCTTTACCGACCGTGCTGCAAGTACAACTGGGCGTAGTGCTCGAAGTTGTCGTCCCAGTCGCCCATGATCACGATCTTGCAAAACAAGCTGTAGTCGTGCTTCTCATCCACGGACCACTGGACGATGTGGTGTAGATCGAAGCCAGACGAGTTCGAATGAACTCCTTCAGCTGGTTCGTACTGAACAATCCAGCTTCAAACACGCGTCGAGCCCTTGGTTCTTCTTCTCGCTTCATGTACTTGAACCATATATGGAGCCTTCAGGGGGGACCCCCTGTGGTTATACCCTAGAATCATTACAAATGGTTCCTGGGGCATGCCACTTATTTCAAAGAATGATTCCTAGACGTGCCCACTAGAGTTGTTGTCACAACTACTGGACTCATTTGGGAGCAGAAAGGACAAGCACATTCGCCCCTTCGAACGCACATGGAAAGTGTGGATGTCCTTGTCAGTGAGGAGGCCCAGCAAGACATGGACCTCAAGTCTGCCTTTGTCCCTGCTGTCCCGCGCCAACCCTTTTTCCGTATCCTGCTCGGAGACCCCCGCCAAAGTCCTGGAGGTGTAGCCGACAACCTAAAGGGAGCACCGGACCCTCCTGCTCAAGGCCCCAATTGGCCTGCGAGCGAAGAATAGATGGCTGATGCCACAAGAACTGCCGAAAATTGCCTGCAGCCTGCTCAAAGAGAGCGGTGAAGCCTCACTACAAGAGCTCACGCAAGCAGCAGAAGAAGTCAGTCGCAAAGCGTTAGGGTCAGGATGGTACTCCCGTGAGGACTGTCCTAGCACCATGCCGGCTGGAGTCAACCTGCAAGCAGCGTATCCAGAGCTCCGTCGCATCCAGCTAGACACTCCGGAAGGCCTGATTGCTGGCCTCGGCTATGCTCTAACGCGCCCGGACACATGTTTCAGTTCCACCAGGCCAGTACGGCTGAAGAACGCTCTGGTTTGGCCGGGGTGCACCAATGGAGCATTATGCTTCCGACAAGTGCAAGGGTAGCTCAAGAGGTGTATGAACCCCTTATTGGGATTCATTATCCCATGCTCTGTAACGTGAAGAATGGCACCTGGCAAATAGGCACTAGCTCCATCCGCGCAGAAGATCAGCTGGCTACAGGATTCCGCTTTGTAAACTGGGTACACGATGCCTCGGATCCGGAGGTAAGGGCTGTTCCGACGCCGGCTGCCACCAATGCAGTCTACCGGCAAATTGAGCAATGGCTCCCAATGACAGACCGAGAAACCGACAATGTACTTGCCCTGACAACTCGAACGCTCAGTGCTCAGCACCTGCAAGGCTTTTTTCAGCAGTCGGGTCGGAGGGCCAATGCGGAGACAGCAGTCAAAGTTGCTGGCGCAACAGCCAAGCACTGTGTAGTCTTGCATGGCAGATCCGCCTTTCTCAGTGGTACCTCGCGAGGTAATGATTACGACCACGAATGCTACACACGTGCCAATGTAGCGTACAGCAGAGCGACTGACTTGACGGTCTCTGCATGCCCGGTCAACCTGCAGGGGGCCACAGGCATGTCACAAGTTCCATCTGCCCTGCTGCACGGAGTCTGCACTGTGTACACAAACGACCAGCAGACATCCAAGGCCTTTGCCCAGGGCGAATTCCCAGTAAAATGGAAGTGGGTCTCAGAATCCACGGCTGACTTTCTTGCTGCTATGGAGCCACAACCACTCTGGAATGGATCTCTTCCTGTCTGTCTTGTCGAGTATCACCAAGGGCTCTCCCGACGGCTCAGGCTGGTCCTTACGTGGCAATCTCACCTCACTAGAGGAGAAAAGGAACTACTAGACCATCACCACCCAGTGCACGGAAGAATACACAGTAGTGGCCTACTGTTCGGCTATGCAGCTGACCGGTGCACTGAGCCAGATTGGTATGTCCTGCCAGATGGGCACCTGCCAGATGCCTGGAAGCTGATCCATGCAGCACGTAAGGAGGGTGATCGCTTCTGCGTGGGAAGGGAAGCACGTTATACCTTCAGGCAAGCTGATGACGCTGCCAACAAAGCCAAGGATTATAGCTTTGAGTCCCTCCACAAAATCTACTTTTATGACGCGTGGAGATTGGTAATCGAGCTGAATCAACCTGACTCCCTCCTCCGCCTTCCCCCTCGGCCAGGACTCCTACAGAATGGCTGCTACTGGCAGCGCTTGCCACTGCGCAATGATGACGCCGACCAGTCACATGACCCTCCTGCTAGGACGATCCAAGCCGAAGTCAGCCTCACGGAAACTAGCTCTGCAGAAGGCGTAGACGATGCATCCCTGAGTGAAGTACCGAAGCCGGCTGGCCCGGATCATGAAACTGAATCCCCAACCTCCCCAATTTTAATTGGCAGCACAGAAGAAGAGCAAGCAGACTCTCGGAAGAATGCAACAGAACCCTCTGCAAACGAGTCGCCCGTCGAGACAATTGTCTCTGCTAGTGAAGAGGCTGTATCCAATGAGTTACACAAGAAACGGACAGGACTCAGGAGCGGAGGCTGCCAATAGACGTTGCGATGGTGTCCCGGTCTTGTTGTGATGGTGTCCCGGTCTTGTTGTGATGGTGTCCTGGCGCCTGCCCACGGCATGGGAGGCAGCCACCAATCAACAGCAAGTAGGAACAAAACGGCCTGCGCCTAGCACTCCTCTTGACGAAGCGGAGGACCAAAGGAAACCCTTAGAGAGCACAAGAACTGCGGCAAATACTAATCACGAGGTTGAGAGTGGTCACCTGTGTGGCTGCCCTCTTGTGCCTCTATCTGAAAACAGTCCTGTCACCCCTCCAATAGAGGAGGCAAAGAGACGTAGCAAATGGGCATCTAGTCCGCCTGCAGTCTCTGCAGCCCCGCCACTAGGCGTGGATAAGACAAGGCGATCTGCCGCTAGCCCAGATAGCCCAACCAGCCCGGCTCGCAGTGCAGGTAAAGGTGTGAACGAGGCCCCTGCCCCACAGGCAACAGCGCGGCCCAGGATGCAAGGGCCTCTTGCAGTCAAATCCAAGGCGGCCAAACCAGCTGAGTACCCACAGGGACGGGTTACAGAGCAGGGGATGATTGATGCAATCCAGTCTCGACTACACACACCGCTACCGCCTGACGCAGGTCTGCTGAGCATAGCGGCGGCAAGGTCAGCTGCAACAGCAGCCACTAATCCGCAGATGCCAGTTGCGGATACAAATGACCCAGAAGTGCACACATCAACCAAGGAGGAAGCCCCCGCAATAGAGATTTTTCTTGAAGAGGCAGATGACCAGTCGGGACCAGTTGATGCTGACATAGCCCACCTAGCAGAGCAGAGAGCTATGCATTCGCTGCTTCGTTACCAAACGCAAGCAGTGAAGCATAGTACCCACACTAGTACTAATTCTGCAGACGCAACCACGATACTGCCGCCAGCGGCGGCCCCCAGTGAGCCTTTATGCCAACCTGCCACAAGAGTGGCCCCTGGCGCGTCTTAGTGTTCAGGTACGCCGCATCAGTGTGCTGCTGAGGGTTACCCTTTACCGCCGAGTTGCTGAGCTTAATTTCCGCGGAGTCGACTTTCGGACACTGCCGCGTGAGGTAATGAGGAATATCGTTTATGACTTCAACAACATTGGTGGGGAGTTAGCCAGACGTCTCGCGTCACTCTTTGCTTTCCTCAAACCAGACACAAGTGCTGGCACACAAGCGGACACACTGGGGCTAGCGCTCTACGCTGACCCTGCCTATTGGCTATATGGACTCTTGTCCTATTGTGCCAAGGCCTGCGAGTCCAAAATTGAAGAAGCCAATGGGACCCCTGTATGGAAAGCAAAAGAGGAGGGAGGCACACCAGACATTGAAGCCACAGGCAAAACTTTGGCGCTCATGCAAACAGTCGTAATGTCCTTTGGCCGCAATCAAAGCCTAGGCAAGCCAGACCTCCCTATCCATCATATACATGTCTACTTCCCGGTCCAGTTCGTGCACAAGCTGGTAGCACGCATGAAGACAGACTTGCTCTTCACAGAAATCACTCCAGAGGACGGAAAAGAGTATAAGCATAATAGTGAAAGCGAAACCAACAGCCCATACATCGTCGTGGGCACATATGAATGCCCGTGTCCCTCGAACACCTTTGCAGGCCTCCCGCACACACCCAATCTTGCAGGGGCTTACGAGCAAGGACTGCTGGATGGCAATCTGGGCCAAATGGTCCCCTTTCAATCCACCTACAAAAGCATCCTCCGAATTGAAGTACCAGTGTGGCCAGAAGTGGTGCAAGCAGTGCTGCCCCCCCGCACAGGCCAAGTGCCAGACTGAACCCCGGAGAACTGCCCTTCAAACTGCCATTGCTCGAGAACAGAACCGGGCAGTCGGGCCGACCCCACAAACACAGGAAGGCACTCCTATAGAACCCGCCAGTGCGAAGAAGGCTGAGGAGGAAGCAGAGGAGGAGGCCAGAAGGACAAGGCTGTTTCTCCTTCAGGCAAAGCCTCCTACTCAGAGCCAAAGACACTTACGCAGCTAGATGCACTGGTAATAAATATGAGGTTATCTCCAGATGGCTCCTCACTGGGCTTGCGGTAGTCCTATCGAGGCAGAACTGGCAACTTCTGGCCAAAAGAGGGACGCTGACTGCCACCCCTCAAGACCTTCTCAAGCGTTACTATCAGATAGGATACCCGGCTGGCCTCAAGGATAAAACAGCACTGCAATATGCGCTCCCGATGCATAATGCCATCACGGATGCGGAGTGGCAGCGCAGGGTCGGGTGGCACTGTCATTCACGATACTTAACAGACATGGACGCCCTATATGCTGAACGCGCAGGGTCGAGGTTTGACGCTTTCTATAGCACAATGGACCTCACCAACCCCATCCAAGCCACGCAATACGACCAAACCGAAGTTGAACAAAATCAAAGCAAGAGGACAAACTAAACGAGCTCATCAAGCTAGATAAGCCAAATACCACACCGAGCAATACTGAATCGCAGAGAGCAGACGTAGGGGGAGGTTGCAGCACTCAGAAAAGTATATCCGAGGCGGATGCATGAGAAGTTTTTTGTAAAAAAACAGACCGCAATGCTTTTCTGATGTGTGACAACCTTGTATCACCGCCGTCGCAAATAAGCAATAAATAGCAAACGATCAGAGTAGGCAGTTCTTGGCTCAAACAGCATTAGAAGGCATCCACCACCCATGGAACCTGCCGGCCTCTCTAGGGCCAGCACCCCCCCCCCGAGAATGAGCCGGTTATGGACTGCTGCTTGGTGCTAACAGCCCTTTCGGGCATGACAATACATGTCTCTCTCAGTGTTGCAAAATTCGACCGATTTGAAGACCTCGAGGATCAGGTTATGGACTATCTTGCCTCTGTGACTGACCTCAAAGTGTTTGGGTGCTCAATTGATTTTTTGCACCTGGCCACACAGACCTACCTAGAGGACCCAATCTGGGACAAGCTGCAGCAGAGCATGGAATACTGCATGATCTTTAGGGATTGCAGTGAAATCCTGCCCACGCAGGAACTCCTAGAAGGGTGTCCCATATATGACGTCCCGCTTGCTGTTCATGTCCCCATGAACCCAGAGGAAATAGTCCAGGAAGGGGCTTTTGCAGGTGTACCGCGTCTACGTCATGTCAGCATTGAGTCAGGTATCAGGCTCATCGGTGCAGATGCTTGGCAAAATTGCCGACAGCTCCGCATCGTCAAATTGCCGGCCACTGTCGTGGGCATTTCAGATAATGCGTTTCGAAATTGCAAACTGCTCAACAGTGTCTCTGCCCCCGGTTGCCGACAGTTTGGCTACAAAGTCTTTGCGGAGTGCTGCTCGTTACAATGGGTGTATGCAGCTGAAGGAGTCGCTAATCGGTTTAGTGACGACACTAAGTTTGGGCACTATCTCTTTCAAGGTTGTATCAACCTTGCTGAATTTACCCTGCGAGAGCTTCACTCCCCAGGCGGGAGTTTGCCGCAAACTGCTGCCAGTGACTTAGCGCTTGGCTGTCTCAGCTCCACAGGAATTACGACGCTTACGCTCACCCAGGGTTTTTTGGTCATAGGTGCACATGCTTGTGACAGCTGCCACCTACTCAAGAAAGTTGACCTCTCCAACACGAAAGTTGAAGAAATCCAAGAATTCACTTTCGCGCACTGCACTAGCCTCAGGGAAGTCAGCTTCCCGCCGACTCTTCATACCATTCGGGTCAAGGCCTTCATGAACTGTGCAGCCCTGTCAGAACTTGCCATACTGCCCTCACTAAAGTACATAGGGAGTAGGGCTTTCTTGGACTGCACAGCCCTTAGGAGACTCGTCAAACTACCAGGTCGGCACAAATGGCGAGGGGTTTATGCAGAAGAAAATGCTTTCGCTATCTGTCCAGAGATGAGATGGCCGCCTTGGTTACACATGATCCCGGACATGGGATACATCTCTGGTCTTGGATGAAGTGATCCTTTCCTGACAACAAATTACAAGAGTTAATCGCGAATGACTGCCCGTGCAGTTGTTCCCCCAATAGCGGTAGCTGCTGGTAGTCACGGTCAATAATGGAGGACCCACCATGTCCGTAGTCTGCCGCGATTATTTTGGCTCAACGATAAGGGAGTGCTGCTGCGCAGGGTGGTGCCTGCCATGCTTGCTGACCATATGTCTGTGTCCACCTCACAGTGGAGCGAAGAAAGGTCAATGGTCATACATTTGATCTTGACCACACTGGCGGGGGAGGAAGCCCAGCTAACAATTGAACTCCAAGAATATGACCGTCTTCAGGAATTTGAAAATGCGGTGCTGGAACAACTTCCCGAACTAGGCACAAGCAGCACCTTTTGTTGCGAGCTGGACTTTGTCTGCCGCAATTCGCAACAGAAGTTAGTCGATCCCATCTGGCAAACCCTGCGGGACTGTAATTGCTTTACGGTCGTCGTGAGCCCCTGTGCAGAGAAAGCTGAAAATAAGGGACAAATGCAAGGAGAAACCAAAGCCCTTCGAGTCCCCTTCTATGCCAGTGACAGAATATTCCCACAAGCTTTCTCGCATCTTGCAAGGGTACGGCATGTGCAAGTTGATGCAGGTTATCGGATCATAGGGGAGGGCGCATGGCACAATTGCCATCTCCAGATTGTGCATCTAGGCAGCGCAGTTATTAGTCTGCAAACGCGAGTCTTTAGCCGCTGTTATGCACTGCGCAGAGTCCTCGCCCCAGGTTGTAGAGAATTTGGAGCACAGGTATTTGAAGAGTGCGTTGCCTTGCTACAAGTTGGAATCAATAACGACACTGTTAACCAGCTTGCGCCGCAGGCAGAGCTAAGGCCTCGAGCCTTCCACAAATGCACAGCGTTGCGTCACATCAACCTCGAGCTGTCGGAGCACAAACCTACCAGACTGATGCGATGCTTGCCGGAATGCTGCTTCTTAGAAGCTGGCCTAACCGAGCTGAACTTGCCTCCAGACTTCTCATGGATGGGATCAGCAGCCTGTGAACGCTGTTTGCAGCTGCAACTAGTGGACCTCTCAAGGACGGAAATCAAGGAAATCATGAGTTGTGCATTTGCACACTGCAAGCACTTGCGAACTCTCAAGCTTCCGGACAAACTCCGAAAGATCCAACAGGAGGCTTTCCTAAAATGTGCCTCCTTAACGGAGGTTCATGTGCCCCCTACACTACTCTATATTGCAAGACGAGCATTTGGAGGGCGCACGCAGCTCAATCGATTTGAAAGAACTGACAAAAGCTTGACTTGGAGGGGGGCATATGCTCGTGCAAATGCTTTTCTTAGATGTGATAACCTAGATATGCCACCGAAGTGGGTTCGGTGGCTGCCACGCAGCCAAAAAGACGATGATCAATGGGTCCAAACGTGTCTACTGTCCATCAAGAAACCATCCAGGAGGACCCATGCAGGAGTGCCTGTCACTAGGATTTGAATTGCAATAGGACCTCTCGATACGCATGGCTGCAAATGCAATGTCGCTAGTGCTTGCTAGTGCTTCGACTTGCACCCGTGTGCTGGTCCTAGGAGTCCCACTCTATGGCGCTGCGCTGATTGCCTTTCGTTGACCTGAGTAGTTAGACAGTCCCAGACTGCTACCCGCGTAGTGGATCTGGATGAGTACAGTGTACAGAATTAGGAAAACGGCGTTTCACCTTGTCTCACTTCTTCACTTATTTTCGGATAGTTCGTGGGGCCCTGCATGGATTGGCTGACTGTTCTGGCCACGTTTGAAAGATGCAGTCAGACGCAGTCAGATGCCTAAACGAGACCTTTGCAGCACACGTCATCTGGGTTGTCTCTCCTAGAAGCACGTCACGCTTAGTTCCTTTCGCTGAGCTGTTTGTGAGCTGAGTATGCTTGGTGTGCTTCGCTTGTGACCTCCCCCCTCGGGGGGAGGTACGGGAGGTGCAAGCCTCTTGACACTCCCTTTTGAACCCTGGTGGTTACCTCACACTGTCCTTCATTCTCGGCTTTGTGGAAATACCGGGTTTGAAGGCTGTGGTTTTCCCAATCGTTACCTACCAGGTTCCGCCTTCATTGCTGCCAGCCGTCGAGCAAGCTACCTGACTTGATGTGTCCAATTTTGAACCGTATGGACCATACCAATGCACTCTTGTGCACCCTTGAAAGTGCATCATGCTTCGTGAAGAGACCTTACCATGCCAAGGTGCAAAGCCTGGCCTAACTATCTTCTTACAAAGTGTCAACGGCGGCACAGTGATGCCTACTGCCGCGAGAGTATTACCTGGCCTCAACATGCTTCACGGTGCACACGCCCCTGCAACTTCTTTGCAGTTCGTTGATGGACAAGAACTACTGAGTGCACTTTGGAATTCATCGCCCCTGTTTCACCTATCCTCATGCCTTCACGGCCTTACGAGTTACTTTACAGGTTGCCCCTGCGGTTTTGTGTTCGGTTTTGTTTGGGGGTGGTTTTGTGGTTTTTGCTTTTTGGGTGTTTTTCCTTTTTGCCTCGCTACCTGGCTGGTAACTCGATCTTAAATCGACTAAGGTGACTTGTGCAAAACCTGCACACACAGCGCCTCCACTCGTGCAAAAAAAACACCTGGAAGATGAGCTTGCAAGGGCAGGAGCAGGCAACGAGGGCATTTTGGCCCTCGGCACTGCATAGTCATTCACGGACAGTCTACCTTCCTGAGTGGAGAAGGGCAGAAACTTGACTTCGACCAGGAATGTTTCACCCGTGCAAATGTTGCAAATAGCCGCGCTGCCAACCTCACCATTCTTGCCTGCCCCCTGAACATGCAGGGAATGCCAGGGGCTCTGCAAGTACTGGCTGCCCTCCTGCATGGAGTGCAAACCATTTACACATGATGACCGAGAGATAACGATCCACGGCTCTCTTGACCTCACAGCAATCCAAGTTAGAAAAGCCACTGCTGCTTTCCATCAGGCACTCTTGCCACATGAATTATGGGTTGGCCCTCTCCCTGTTTGCTTAATGAAGGCAAGGTGAGGCGCTTACGCCTTGTCTTAGCCACTCTTTCGCATTTAGCCTGCAGGAAGGGCCATACCTTCCTGGCCGAACGGCTGCACACGGGCTTGTTTACGGGCACGCTCTCGATGCCTCGCCAACGCCGGAATGGCTAGTCACCAGAAGGACAGCAGACGGGATGCTGGCGGCTCCGTACCCTTTTGGCTCAAGTTTTCGGTTCAAACCCATCTAATAGATGGGTAGGAGGTTCAAGGAATTCTCTTAAAGAGAAGAGACTTCCTCGTTAGCTTGCTTGGACCCCTTAGGTTAGTTGGTTTCTTGCACTTTGGCGCCTTTTTTGCCTATTCCCATACGGTATCCCGTGATATCGTCTTGGGATTTTGTTTCTTCTTTCCAAAACAGTAGCCCGTGCTACTGTATTTGGGCTTTGCTTTGTCGGCTAGCTATGCTTGATAAAGAGGCCTGCTGCTTAGTTTCACAAGCTATCTATGAGGACCTTGTCTCGTCTTTCTGCAACCAGGGACTGCTTAGGAGCCACCTTGGTCCTCGTGTGAATCAGTCTCACCAAGTCTTTTTTATCTGCCGTTTTCCTAGTGAACTTCGTACTCTTCAGAACCATAAGGACCTTTTTGTCATCAGTGAGGATGATCTTGAGCCCATTCACACTGCATTAGCAGGTACTCAGTACATCTCAGTAGTTTTATTTCAGGTCCAGACTCACATACAGGAAAAATTATCCAGCTTTACCGAGATGCCCAAAAGCTCTCCTTTGTATGCCTTTTTCATGAATGTTTTGTTAATGCTGTTTGTCTTGACCTCAACTGCAGGGCATTTCGAAGGCATCTTGGACGAGTCCACTGCATATCTAGGTATCAAGATTTTGCCTATGCACCATTTGGCCAAACGAAGAAAGTCACCAAAAGCATTTACTTCATCCTGTTGCACTCCTCTTTTACTACAAGCGGTTTTGAAGCCATCTCGCCAAATTTAGAATATGCTGAAACGTGGTTGTGCAATAGTGCAATCCTCACCTCTACTGTGCAGGAACGCATAAAGTCCATGTCAGGTGTAGTCAGGTTTCGTGTCCATCGGACAGGAATTCCAGTCCAAACGACACTTGGAGTCACAGATCGATGTTGCATCACTTTTTGCATTTCTGTTTCTAAAATTAAAGAGCTTGCTGGTCCCTTAGAACAAGTCTACCAGAATCTCAGAACTGAAGCCGGTCACTTAGAAAAGCAGGAACTGCAAAGAATCGTACCGCTCATCTGGATCAGTGGCAAAAATGGATTACCAAGTTTCTTTGCGCACCAAACCTTTGTTCTCCTTGACTTTCGCAAATATACAAAACAACCTGACACAAAGGTACAAAATAGGATCCAAGAAATCCTTATTTCAATGGATATTCCGTATCATTTTCAGAAAAGGTCCATCTTGACCCTGTATGCTTCAGGTACACTACTAGAAACATTTCGGCAAGCCCTTTTCTACGAGGATATTGTCTTGCCCTTTGGCAAAGAAGAGGGATGTCGCCAATGTAAGGTCGACTCCAATGTGCAACCAGACTCCTGGCAAGTTGAATTACAGATTGTTGGAAGTACACAATATGAAGCTTATCAGATAGAAGATGACGGCACGCTTCTTGACAATAAGGGTGATGTGATCCCAGAATTAATGCATTTTCTGGCTCAGGAATATGATGCATCCAACATTCGCACTGCCATTGTGCATATGCAAGGCAAAGGACAGCAAAAAATTGTTGCCTTCTTAGCTAACTCCAGCATTCAGCCGCTAATACCCTGCGCCATCAAAGACCATCAAGGAGTTGATAGGATCTTGCAATATAAACAACCTGATGTGTTTACAGATCCTCAAATGTCCAATGTGCATGTTAAAGAGATGCGAGCAGACCATCACATTATCTCTCAAGCGAAAGGAACCAATCAACATGCGAGAATTAGTGCTTTCATCCCCTTCCCTCGCAACGAACTGTCACGTCGACGTTTCAGTCGAGTCAGGTCTATCAACGTATGTGTCAATCGCAATGACATTTTGTGCACCATTCTTGATGAAGCTGTTCCTGTTTGCTTGGTGAACCATGAGTTGGCAACACATGAAGCTGCTTGTCTTCTAGAATTCCTAATTCATAAACAGCCGATACTCAATCATCACTCTGCTTTTCTGTCCTGCTCCCTCAATTGCCCTGAGCAGTCGAGCCAAGGTGAAGTATTACAAGATAACCTATTGAAGCTGCCAAACTTCTCCAGTATAGTTCACTGTCATTTGAACTACAATCAAACCTTAACAATACATCAGCCTAGGTTCGAAGATGGCCAAGTATCCAGATGTATCAGCAACAGCCTGCAGCTTGTTGTCTATGAACGCACTGACATCATATTTTCCTGACTGGGCAATTCGCTATCTTTGATCTTTTTGAAGCCGCACCCAAGGGGCGTGTTCTTGCAATTTGGAAAGTTCCTGACAATGGTATACCTGCACATCATGCGTCAAATCCTACAGATCCTTCCACACTTTGTCCGGATTTCACAACAAAAGAGTTTGCCTTGTCACGAGTTAAAGCAAGACCCTCTAGTAAGTTGCAAAGTGCTGAACAAAAATGCCCTGTTGCAGGCAGACAAACACAGCAAGTCGCTATTAGTCCACAGCAAGTAACGTCTCCTGCTGCAGGTGGCAATGAGGACATTACAAAGTATGAGACCAGTCCTATCCAGTCCTCATTAGATTACCATAGAAGATTGCAGGGTACAACACCTGCCAAAAGAGCGCACTCACCTCTTGAAGCCTTAGTGACAAAAGTGCCAGTTCCTAAGTTGCCAGGTGCGTCCGATATTCACAAGATGCCAACAAGTAAATCGGAAAAGAACGCTTCACTTGGTCATCGAGCCACAGGAAAACCCAGGGTACAATCTCAAGAACAGGACAAAGAACCAACCTTAGGTGCAAACTTTGACAAGAGTTACAAAGGATCGCTTTCTCACAATGATGACCATCCCCTTGCTAGTATGGCAAAGCAAGACTCCTTCTCTCCTACAGCGCGCAGTTTTGGGGATAACTTTCCTGCTGAACTCACTGGCAACGTTGCACCTACTCAAATAGACATTGACCTTACGAGTGACATTAGTCGCACAAGCCAGGAGGAAATCATAAAATCCTCTTGCTGCAACCAAAAAGAGGTCTATCACGATAATGGCAACAATAGCCCTTTTGCAAAAGAAATCATGTTTGGTAGCACGATCCTTTTGAACCCAGCGCTACGCGGCGAAGTAAAGATAAGAACAGATACTACACATCTATACATGTCAGTGGCCTAACAAAAGTTGACACGCCGCCTCAAAATATGGCGCCCTAGTCATATTTTGCTATATTGTTGGGTATCGCTTCTTCTAAGCGACCATGGGTAAGTTCACCCAACTTTGTTTGTACATAGCCCATATGTACTGTTCCGGCATGAATTTCACGCCATTTCCACAAAACTTGTTTGTAAATTCACCTTAGTATCAGGTGGTTCAGCTGTGGCACCTGTACTTTTCGATGTGCGCAATACGTGGTTCAGATGTTGCACGCATTGTTCGTAGGTTGTCATCAACCACCAACCATCAACCATGCAAATTGTATTGAATTGCTCAACTGTAGATCTGTAGGTTCAGCTGTTACTACAGTCCACAAAATCAAAAATTGAATTCTCTCATCTTCCAAAATTGCTCTGTCCAATGCCAACCTAAGCATCCGTGGAAGCGCGAGGTCTTTGTTCTTCACCACTATCTTCCGACTCCGACCAATGATGTAAGTTCATCCACATCTCTGGGTCAGATACCTCGCTCAATGTACTGTGCAAATATCTTGCAACACGAGTATCTTCACTTTCTGAATCATCCTCTACTTCATTTTCCTCTTCATGATCTTCAAGTGCTTCCATGTCTCGGTCTGGTCTTGAAATCGCACTTGCACTTGCACCTGTTGCTACTGCTGTTGCTGTTGTTGTTGTTGGAAATGCACTCGATGAACTGCTTCCGAAATTCCTCCCAGGCAAATTGCTCGAGGTAAAATAACCATCTCTTGCGTCACTCTCTTCTATGATTCTTTCACTCCTTTCTGCTTCAGGCTCGTCCAGCTCTGGCACTTCTTCTCCACCTTCCGTCTCTTCATCAACTGAAAGATCTGTCATAGACCTGCAAAAGTTGTGAGCTCGTCTTCTAGCTATCTCTCCTGGTCCTCTTCCTGGTGGATGTTCAAGAATGCTCAACACCGATTGCAAGATCTCTCGTCGCTTATGATATTTCTTCCGCTCTTCTTCACTCATGCTTGCTCCTCTTCGATCAATTCTCCTTTGAACTCTTCCCAACATCCAATATGTAAACCACTCCGGCGACCAAGCTGCCCATCTCTCTGGAGGATCAATGGGCATAGGAGGGAATTGTGGTGGCCTCGGGGAAATCTCTGTAGGAACTTCTGAACCAGGATCATCACTTGCTCTAGCATCCTGATCTCTCTCAGGCTCTGGTTCTTCTATATCAACTGGTTGATTTCTCTTTCTTTTCTGGCCACGACGGCCGAATCTTCTTGCCAACTCATCCCAGTTGTTGTACACCCAATTGCACAACCAAACCAAAATGAGAATGAGTACCGTCATCAAAAATTGTTGTCGACTCACTTGCTCGCCGCCTGGATGAGATTCCTCTTCAACACAACCTTTCAAACTCATGGCCTGAACAAACAATGAACATTGTACCAAATGCTTTGTTGCTTTATTCTTCAACCATCTGTTCACTTGTCGGACTTGATGCTTCCATGACAACTCTGCAAAATAGTTCACCTGTTCTTGTTCACCAATCACTTCAACTACGTTGTTCTGCTCATCCAATCTTGTTGCTCCCAAAAATGACAAAAGGAACTTTCTCCGCAGCGAAGTGAGTTTCTTTGTGTTGAGGTCTGAAACATTTGTTTGTGTTGGAACTGGCAATGCTTTCACCAAATGACCACGAATTGCTTCTTGTAGCCAACACAGCCGAACATCGATATGCTTCAGTCGACCCAAGCCTGACCTCTGCAACCACTGCCGACCTGATGATGAATCACTTCTCGCCTCCAAAAGAACTTCCTGCTCCAACATGAACCTCCAAACCTTCTGTAGCAAAATCGCTTCACTGACTCCAGACGTCAATGCTAGCACTTCAGCTTCACACGAGGATAGTGCTACTGCTTTCTGTGTCCTGCTGTACGACAAAGCCAAAAGACCATTCAACAAAATCATCACTGAGGTCGTAGACTTCCTGTAAAGGCTTCCAGCCCAGTCGCTATCACAGAACACTTCCATGACATGAATGTTGTCGTCTTGTTCCAACTCTGGTGCATTGTTCAACTTGCTAGCCAACCTTGTACCAACAGGAGTGTAAGGTAGTTTGAATGCAAATCCTTGTGTTCCCTTCAAGTACAAAATCAACTGGATCAAACACCTCTCGGCATGCTCTGTTGGTGTCTTCATTGACGAAGCTAGTGTCTTCACACAATACTGGATATCACAACGATCATGCGACATGTACATAGCAATGCCGAGTCCACTCCGGAAAACTGCCTGACGCTTCGAATCAAGCTCTGGTGATGTGTCCGGATGTCCCAACAAACAATGCTCTGGAACTTGTTTTGGTTTCCTGTCCTCCAACTCGTACAATCGAAGCAAACTTTCCACATGCTTTTGATTTGCTTTGACATACACTCCTTCTTCAGCAAACACGTACACCTTTTTCAAATAATTCAGTTCTTCCCCTTCTCCTAAGGGTCCATGGGGTACTGGCCCTTCGATTTGCAGCTTGTATATCTTCCGAAGTTCTTGCACTAGCCACTCATTATCACTGGCCTGTTCTGCTGCTATCAACTCATCATCCACATGCACGTTCAACACCACACGACGTGTCTGATGTCTCAACACCGAAGGCATAGCAACACATTGGCTAAATCCCAAACTCTTCAAAACTGTCGTGAAATCCTGAAACCATCTCTGGGCACCGTTCCGTTGTCCTGGAAGAACTTTGCACAATTGCCACATTGAACTCTCTGGCAACCGTAGGAGATTCTTAATCCAACTTGAAATCTTCACATAACAAATCTCCTGTTGCTTGACTGTCAGGTATGCATCGGAAATATCAATGCTTGCAATCTTCCAACCAAAGAACAAATGACAGAAAAGGAAAAACTTCACAACCGAATGTGAAGAGGTAGGAGAAAAGGTCTCCTCTGTCGATGGCCCCGTCTTGAACTCTCTTGCAACAATGCGACACCGCCGCTTCCACTGGCCATCCCGAAACCTCCAATCAAAAACTTCCTTCAAATCAATAAATTTTCCTTCAACTGCCATCTCTGTCTCGTCGATGGTTTTCACGACACCCAAACTGGTGAGCTTCTTGACTTCAGCTTTCATTGCCTCACCATCAATCTGTTGAAGCTCTTCAGGCGTCACATCTGGCGGCCTCTCACCATGAAAATCAATGTCCATGTGTTCCAACTCTTCGTCCACCATTTCCCAATCAATGTCTTGTTCCCAACAGATGTCACCATGTGGATTGTCAATGCTCTCAACACTTCCTGCAAACAATGGTGCATACAATCCTTGCTTTGGGCTTCCTTGTGGACTTTCAACTCTATCATGACGCGCCGCCTTGATCTCGCGGCCTTCTTCCAACTCAGCTCCTTCTCTCTTCTCTGCCGGGACTCCTTCTTGATCAACCTCAATGTCAATGGATCTCGGAGGTGTGCCAGGGATGATAGGAATTCCCAGCAAACTCTTTCGTTGCACCTCCGTCAACCGCTCCAAAGGTTCCTCCACCAATGCACTCGGTTCAGCTTGAGGACTTCCAACCTCGGTTGGTGTATAGGATCCTTGATCCCTGACTGCTTCCGCCTCCTCGTCAATGTCTCCAGTCTTCAACAAAATCGGCTCACGGGGATCTTCACCTTCAGCTCGTTCCTCAATCACCGGCAAAGGAGCTTCCAACAACCCAACAGGACCTGAACCTTTCGCTTTTGTCCAAGGTGTCATTGTGATCGATGTTATCACATCAGCTCTCCACGGATTCGAGCATCTTCTGATTGAACGAGTATGAAACTGCCCACCTGGGGTAATCAACACATGCATGTCCGACTCATCTTTCCCAATCCAGATGCCTCCTTGCCAAACACTTGTTCCAGTCTTCTTCATTGGCTTTCTCAGTCCAAAAGCAAACTCACCGAAAGGCAACAACTTACCATTGTACTGCCTTCCAAAAACTGTTTCGAACGCTGTTGCTTTGATTGCAGAATGCTCATGGAACCTGTTAAGGAGGAATACTGCGTGTACTAGTGACCAAACTCTCAAGCAATGCAGATCATGCAAGACTTCATGGATGTGATCTTCAACACTGGTCATCAATGTACTTGCATGTCTTCGAACAGTCTGTATGTACCGTTCAACACGCGCAGTCCTGCCTTTGTGATAAGGCTTGCCAACCTTCTTGGACGTCGGATACCCCATCTCCTGTCTCACCATGACCACCATGTCCAACAACCCCAGAGTCGCAGGCTCTGAGTCCATCACATACACCACCTCACTCAAATAGTTGAGTCCCAATGAGAACCGCACACAAAACTCTGCAAGAGCTCTCCAAACACCCTTGCTCCTTGCTGGTGAAAATTGCCCCATACCGTGTTGTCGTATCCAAGAGGATCAATGCTGGGCAATTGCGGCCTAAATACATCCAGTCCATCTGAATGTGGGGAACACCTGAATCCTCCTCCGCAGCATCTGTATTTTGAATTGTTTTGTCTTCACGAGATTTGGTTTTCAAGCAAGAATCGCACCACGGAGCAAAAGGTAAATGCGTCACTTCATGACGTTCAATGATCTTTGGGTCATCAGGTTTCTCTGTACCTTTTGTCTGGATCTTTGCCTGGGGTCCAAGCATCTGCTGCTGCAAACTGTGTTTGATGCTCTCCATATCCTTCTTGTGTTCCCTGCTGAAATATGAGCACAAACGATCAAACAACTTTGTCTTCGATCCACTTGCATTCACTCCCAAGAAGTTACATGCGTCTTGAAGATCTTTGACTCTACTCTGCTTCGACACCTCCTTTCCGTTGATCCACAAGCTCTCCGGCTGCTCTTCATGTCCACCTGAAAAATTCATCGACGATGCACCTTGCAGCTCAACTGGAATTTCAGGCTCTCTCTGAAACATTTCATGAGTGTTGTCCTTCTTCTCAAACTCGTCGACGATTTCTGGCAGCTGGCAATCCAACACTGGCTCACAAAGACAAGCACTCAACGGTTCAACATGTCTCTGCGGAAAAGTGAGGATCGTGGTAGGAATCAAAATGCCAGGAATGTCTGCTGTCAACTCCGACAAACTGTCCAAGGCTTTCGAGTGTTCGACCACCTCCCAAACAGCTCCTACCAGCACGATTGTTGTTCTGAACTTCCAAACTCTTTTGGACAATGCTTCACTGGGATCGACAAAACTTTTGCCATGCTGCTTGTGAACCGGGTTCCCATTGCTCAGAAACTGCCAACCAAGCTTCAACGAATCGATATCAACCTGCACTCTAACATACACTGCACGAACCAATGATTGCTCGGTTTCCTTCTCCTTCACCTTCCTCACATGAGCAAAAACACTGAGGCTATTCTTGCGGAAGTAGACTGGGATTCGAACTGCACCATCTGGAGAACCTAAGATGCCAGCACACTGTCCCCGACTGGCCTCTTCGAGAAGGCACCTATCCTCCTCACACACACCTGAAAAGGTCCATCCTCTTCGCAGCAACCGACCGAAGGATAAAAGGATGTTCGTGACATCAGAAACGATGAATGCTTCATTCAAACAACAACCGATGTCCTCGTTCAAGCAATGCTCAAACTCAACTTCGACCTGCCTCATCCCGCCTATATCCAAAGGATTGCCCTGTGCGTCTTCCAGTTGGACCTGTGGTGACGGGATGTCATATCCTGCAGCACAACGTCGTGGCAGTAATGAAACATCAGCTCCTGAATCAAGGACTATCCATTCTTTTTCTTCTTCCCACATTTCAACTGTTCGAACCTGCAAAACCTCCGGGTCCTGCTGAGCTTGCTGCACCTGATCAACAACCTGTTCTGACAAGAGCCAAAAGTAGAACGGATCGTCTGCACATGACTCTGCTTCCAAAACCGTGTCTTGACCATCGAAAATGCAAAACTCCTCACATTTGTGCCCTACCTCCTTCACAACTCTCACACTTCCACCCATAGTCCAATCTTCATGTGATGACGCTTCTGAAAGGGCGTAACACTCGGGCACTTGAAGGGGTGGCGTACCGACGTGGTACAAATGAACTCTTCTCACTGCTCTCTGCGTGGATGTCGAACCTGTTGCACTGCCAACTGAACTGTATGTCGTGGCACTGCTCGAAGGGATACGAGTTGCTCCACCATCCTGACTTGAAGCTTGACCAGCCTCAGCCCGAACTTCTCTGACTCCTTGTCGTTGTGGACATTCGTTGCCCCAATGTCCCAACTCACCACATATCCGGCACCGATCCGGATGAACTTTTCCTTTCTTTCCTTTACCTTTCGACTTGCCTTTCTGCTTTCCTTTCCCCTTCTGTTTGCCCTTTCCCTTTTGACCTTTGCCCTTCTTGCCACCTTTTGACCAAGCATTCGACCAACTCCAAAAGCTTGACCAATCACCCTTACCTTTTCCTCCTTTCTTGCCTTTGCCACCTTTCTCACCTTTCCAGCCTTTTCCTTTGTTCGTCACGGCATCCACCTCCATTGGCCCTGAAGTGTCCTGCGTGCCCTGTCCGGCACGGTTCAACGGCTTGATCATGTCTTCGACACTCCACAACCGTGAAGACCTTTCATAAGCCAAAATTCGTTCTCGAACCTCATGGTATGAAGAAGCATCCGAAATCGACAATGTCAAATGCTGTCGAATGTTGTCAGGGCAAAGTCTCAACAAAACTCCCAACAAGATGTCTCTGTCATACTGCTTTGCACTGAGGGCGTCATATTGTTGAACCAATGTCTCCATTCCCATAATACGCTCTTGAAGCGTTCTGTCCTTTGAAGGTTTGTACTGAGGAAATGAAGAAATTGCTTGACTCAATGCCAATGCCCTCTGCCTTGTTGCTGGTGCAAAATGGTCAACAAGCTGTTTCCACAACGCATAACCATTCCGGTCCTCTGATCCTGCTCTGCTCAACTGGAGGGCCGATCCACGAAGGTATGAAGTCAACACTGCATACAACTTTCGTGCTAAATCCCATTCTTGTCCTGTCCAATCCACCGTCTCCACAGCCTCTGCAGGTGACAACTTCTCGATGTCCTGAATTGCCTCCAAGAACCTGCTGTCTGCATAACTCAACCAATTCAAGAAACTGTGTCTCCATGTCACCCAAGCCATGCTATCTGAAGAGGGATCGAACTGTTCAGGCGTCTTCAATATCTTGGATGCTGACTCTAAAGACTTGGCCACGGAAGCCGTGGCAGAACCTGAAGACGCTCCCAACACCTCTGCAACTCCTCTCAACGTTGCTTCCTGACGTGTAATCAACTGCCCCATACCTTGCATGAGTTGCGAAAATTGCTCCTGATCCATGGCATGAACTCCGTAGCTCAAATGTATCAACAAGAGGAATGAAACACCTTTGGTTTGAAGTCCAGTTGCCAACTTTGTCAACCTTTCTTTGTGTCTCCAACGTTTCTTCCTTTGAACATCATGCCGTTTCCTCCTGTTTCTCAGGCTCAAGCGCTTCCTCAACTTGTAAACGAACCAAGCCACTGCCAAGGTCAATGTACACCCAATGACTGCTACCATCAACATGTCACGCTTGTCCCGTGACCATGTCAAAACGGTTTCAAGAACACGACTCAATTGGGCTCCGACCAACAATGCTTTCGTCCACTCTGCCGAGACAAGCACAAATGAAATCAACTTCAACTCAATGCACAATGCAAAATCGACAATGTACCAACAGGTCAAGTCCAAAAGCTCTTGTACTGTAAACTTCAACTCTGCAATGCTAAATGGAATCAAGACCAGACACAACCAGTAGATCCCACTGAGGCAGGGATCACTCCAGACCATCACCCGTCGCCCCGGACGCTCGCGCTAAGTGTCACTGATAGCGCTATTGCACCTCCCCCGGGGCTTTGCCCGGGATCTTCAGTGCTCCGCTACCATGTTTGGTAGCACGATCCTTTTGAACCCAGCGCTACGCGGCGAAGTAAAGATAAGAACAGATACTACACATCTATACACGTCAGTGGCCTAACAAAAGTTGACAAATCAACACAAAAGAGCTTACAACTTGCTCAGGTTGCCTTAGAGAAACCAAAAATGAGAACATCCACAATCAGACGTCAGGAAACTCGCAGATTCTGCCACAGGCCTTACAAGGCGCTGATAGAGCTGATCGTCCCACACAGAGCCACACTTTCAGCCCCGATTGGGCAAAGGAACTTTGTCAGTATACTAACCACCTTCCAACTGAACTCCAGCAGTCCTGTGTGAATGTACTCTCGACCTCTTCACTAGGAAAGAGTATGCATGAATCCTACTCTACTCCTTGCGTCCCGCGAGAGATTGATGGAAGTCTTGACAAATCGCTCATCGAAGAAATTGACATGCTTGAACCTCAAGGAGCCAAAGAAGCCAAAGATGCAGGCTCAAAAAAAGCTGAAGAAGACAAAGAGCCAACAAAAGAATTTAACAAGGATTGTTCTGAATGCCCATTTCAAGAACAACTTGCTCCAGAAATTAACATCACCCCTCATGACAGCACTGTAATTCTGCCTGATCCAGAGGAGCAATCTGCAGAACATGGGATTCATAAAAGTAAGCCTCTCAAGGCTCTGCTCGAGGATCCTATTGTTCCTGTAGTGAGTGATCTCTCCTCTTCCTTTACAGGGCGTAGAATTCTGACACACTTGCACACGCTGAAACAACTTGTTGCCAGCAAAATCTCCCTCGTCAATATGGAGTTTGGAGAAAATGACCTGGTACAAGCAGCAAAGCTTCTTGATAATCTCAATGCTACAGCTTGCTTTTACACTGCAGCGTTACGGCTTCTCTCCAAGGCAGATTGGCAAGAGCCTGTAGATTTTGAAGAACACATTGCTCATCAAGCAATGATTGCTGTTGCGAGAGGTTGGACCACTGCCATTGGGGTAAAAACTCTGCCTTTTGACAAGCATTACCTTGCCCTCTCGATGGCTACACTACCATTAGCCGCACATGGTGAAGTGAAACGCACCTATGACAATATTGTTGCTACGCTCCCTTCTCCCTTTCGAGAGAAAGCTAGCTCCAAAGTTGCCTTTACCTGTCGGGTCTGTGGCAAGAAAGCCAGTCATGACATTCCAACCTTTATTGTATTAGAACCACTTGCGGTGCAAGCAGACAGTCATGACTATTTCAAAGCTGCAGTACCATGGACTGAAAACCTGCTCCCTGAAGCAGCAACGTCAATGTGTGATGCTCTCCCGAACTGTCAAGAGTGTGCTTTTGACAGTTCTTGGGTTCTCGAAGCTGAGTCCAGCTGCAAACTAGTCTGGCTACAGACTCCCAAAGAATTTCATCCTCAAGCACTCCTCTATATGTCCTTTATTGGCAAGGACCCTTTCTTTGCCATGGGTCGTTCATGGAAATGTGTTTCAGTTGTTGTCCATCAAGGACGTGACCCACTCAATGGCGAAGATCAACCTTCTGAACACTTTTATGTCCTTGAAAGTGATGGGCCCAAACGTGATTACTTCTGCTACAACAATGCTGTCGGCCTTCATTATGTTGAGGATACGAAAATTAGACCTGGGGACAGGATCTGTGCATTTCTTTTCCGTACCACAGATATCACCACCAAGTGGCCAGTACACTGCACCCTTCCAAATCGAAGACTACAAAAGAATAATGTTCCAAAACAAGACAAAGGCAAAAGAAGCAAAAATGGACGTGTATCCAGAGTCCTGCTCAGTTCAAAGAAGCTCGCTACCTCCAGTAAACAGTCTGCACATCCGGCAGAAAAATCCACGCAGAACAACGTACAGGACACTTATAGTGATGAAAGGTATGATCCGCCGGATGATGATGTACATATCGTACCTATTGAGACCATTGAGAATATTGAAGAGGTTTTCTCCCAGCCCCAAGCGGGGCCGCAGAGCATGCTGACTGAGCAGCAGGGGAATGGCGACCCGTGTCGTTGTTCCTCTGCGGCAACAGGAGCACCTCAAAGGCTTGGCAAAAGCCCATCGAGGCCAGGCCCTTACTCACCTGAGGACAGCAAAGGAAGAGCTGGCCTGGATAAAAATGTCTCTAGCACTGTCAACTCCTTAGGGGATGGAGAAACCTCCAAGCCTCCATATGCCATTTTAAGTATGTTTGATGGATGTGGGTCCTCGGTTGATATCATCGAGTCGAAAATTAGATATCGCCCGAAAGCATGCATTCTCTGTGAAAAAGATGAAACACTGCGGTACTTAGTTGGAGAAAAACATGGCATCTCCGTTGATCAGATTTGGCAACACAGCTCAAAAGGGGGAGGAGCCTTTTACTATGCCAAAGACGTTGACAACCTCTTTGTTGACAATGCACGATTGCTACGTGAATTTGCTGCCCTCTGCATTGATTGTCACTTCTTTGTCATTGGAGGTAGCCCTTGCACTGATTTGACATATGCTGGAGGAGACCAAGGTTTCCTGGGCATTTGTGGCCCAGCAAGTGTATTCTTCTTCACCATTCATCTTGCTCTTCACCTGCTCACCACTGTCATTCCTAGTAACCGCATACGCTTCCTCGTAGAGAATGCAGGCTCAATGCGTACTGAACATTTTCGCTTCATTAGAGGATGTCTTGGGCTGAAACACCTCCAGAAAAATGATCTCACTTGGTGTACTTCAGCGTTGTCGCCAGCCAAGCGGAGCAGAATCTTTTTCCAGAACAATACCTCTCATGAAACTATGGAATCACAAGTCCACCGCGCTACTGATGTTGCTTGGCCAAATGACTGGAGCCCTCTTCTTCTTCAAGAAAGAGGTGCATTACGTGAAGTCCACATACAGCCTTTCATGCGCCCCATCAGAACAATCAGTGAATTTGCTCTTCGTTACAGTTGGTCAAGTTATCATCCAGCTGCTTTATTGTGGCGTGTCTCCTATTGGAGCTCTCGTGATCGATTTGCATCCTTAGCCAACCTCAGTGATGAGAAAGGTATTCCTGCCTTTCAATGGCACGCAATGATTCCGCCGATCCATATTCCAGCTTGGATGCATTTTCTCCGTGCTTTCGCGACGAACACATCCAACAAAGATAAGGATCTTGCTCTGCAAGATGTCCTACCATTATTTCATAATCAAAGCATTGAGATGCCTTTCAGATTCCTTACGGATCAAGAAGTTCTTCAAGTCTCGGGCCTCAGCCAAAACTTTGCAAGCGTCAGGAAATTTAGCTATTTGCTCACATCTCGCACGATCAGGTCCTTTGTTGGCAACTCCTTTCATCCCAAACTTATTAGCATTGCAATTGGCACACCAGAAAATCTAAAAGAATGGGTTCAAGGTAGTCAACCAAGCATAACCAATATTGCACATCCTGATACTGTGCGCAAATATTACATCCAATTTCGACAAGACGTTATCAAATCCCTTGAGCGAATCCAGCGCTCTCCAAAATCAGAACTTGAACCAGAGCCATATAGGCACATTGATTACAGAGCTCTTGTCACGTCACCGCTTGAAAAGCCTATGGTCGCACAACCTACTGTTGGCAACATCCCACCGCCATATTTGACAAAAGAAGCAATTCAAGGAGACCAGCAAAGTCAGGCTAACTCGAGACTGAAGTCTATTGGCACGATGCAATTCCGAAATTTCCTCAAACAAGCTGGCCTTGATCATTATCTTGATTATGTTGCGGTACCGCAGTGGTTACCTTTCACAAGTACCATTGCTGATGCGTTGGGAAGAACAAGCTCAGCCCCTCTACTAGCAGCCTATCAGCAAGCTCTCTTCTTACAGAAGGTCATGGCCCGAGTCCTTCTCTTCCTACGCAGTGTCGTAGGAAGCTGCTCTGAGGGGAAATCAGGCTTCCTAGTTGTTGACTACAAATCCAAACCGCTTCATGTACAATATCTTGGCCCTCCGGAAGCAATCTATGTTTATTTGATCAGGCTCGATGAAACACTTGACATCATGATTTTTAAGTATGGGGGGCAACCGCTCCTATTACGAGCTAGTGCTGTCTCCTGTAAAGACTACACAGTCTCGTACAGTTATAGTACCACTCTATTTACGAACGTTATTGGAAGTGTAGTCGGTATTGCCATTCAAAAAGGACCCTGCACATGGTTTGCAGAAGCACCTTTCCTATATGCTTTCCAAGAACGTGGTTGTGCGCTGTGGAGGCTTGCGCAAGGTGCTTTGGCTCGGGCAAACATTTTTGCTAGCCACCCCTTTGTTAATCATTGCCACAAAGTCCTTGAATTATTGCCCTTAGTTCTCATTGAAGGCCAGATTGAAAACCATCAGTTGAAGGTCCTTGCGTCCACTGCACAAGCATTATGCCCCAGTGAGCAATCTTCCATTTGGTCTGCTGAGGTACCATATGCTTATTGCATCCTTCTCCTTTGTCAAACCACGCTTGCCCGTGCAAGCAGTGAGTTTGACTACTTAGCCACTTTCTGTGCTACAAGTCAGCAACCAGTCGTAAACCTGCCAGTAGAACATACAGTGCGTGCATTTGGGATGCAACTTTTCCAAGATACGGCCGTTGATGAATGCCCCAGCCTTACCGTCGAGAATGGTACTTATGTCTGTATTTGCGGAGAACCAGCAAGCATTGTCTTCCAAAGGGCGCAAGCCCATCTATCTGAGTTATGACGACTCTTGCTCGTATGCCTCTAGGCACTCTCCGTCTTATACAGCGTACCATCTCGACTGGGCTCAGGGCGTTCTACTGGCTATCTTATCGTGAACATTGTGGAAGATCCATCACGCAGGTCTCCTCACTGCATTTTTTAATACATTTTCTCTCCCCGAAAGTTGCATATAGGCGCATAAAGGTAAGTGACCTAACCATTGCCTGTGGTTTCCATCCGCATATCGAACTGGAAGATGCGATGCGGACATTGGCACGGCTCCTTCGTGACCATCGGACATGGAATGCAGATGAATATGTTAGCTCTTCCTTGTCCCCTCCAGTCATGCCGAACGATCTTGCTACGGTGCAACTCATCCCATGGAATTTCTGGAACTTATGTAAACAAATTCTGGAATTCAGGCTTCAACGCCCTACCAACCTTCCAGTTTCCATTCGTTGTCTATATAGCTGGAACCTGAATAGCTGGTATCCAGACAGTGTTAGCAATGCCCACAAAACATGGGTCATTCGTTCGCTTTTAAAAACAGCACCAGTCCTCTTGCAAGAGACTAAATGGACGCAAGTACAGCTGCAGCACCTCGCGCATGCGTGGCCGGATATCCGCATTGCCGCTGCTCTAGCGAAACAAGACCCTAACCCACAGGCAGGAGTTGCCATACTTGTCCCTCCTGGTTGGAACATCTGTCACCAAAAAATTCTTGTTGATCACTACGCCGTGGCTGCCTGTGTTTCCTTCCAAGCCTGTCAAGTCTGGATTGTCTCAGTCTATTTACCACCTCACAGCCAACAAACTCTGGTGAGCCGGATCTTGCAGGCCATCCTGGCACTTGATGAACATCCTGTTTTCGTTGGTGGTGACTTTAATCGCTGTGATCAGCACCACCCACAAATTTGGGATGATTTTCTCAGCAAAGGTGGATTTATCGACATTGACTCGACCTTTCCGACATACAGATACACTAACCAGCAAGGTCATACTATAGAATCACCTCTTGATCGAGTTTTGGTGCCTAGTATCTTCTTAGATACGGCACAACTACATGTCCAGATTACAGGCAGATATCGAATTCAGACGTGCCATCACAAACTCATTAGGGTGCCTCTGAAAATGAAACCAAGACTGACACCCCACCCGCGCTCTGAGAATCACCATACGATACCTACCAAAGTTTTTCTGGACCCTACTGTACTTGCCAATGTGTCAACCGAAGAAACCCGGCAGCAAGCACTACACCACTTGCGTCGCAGAATACTCCTTGCGTCAGAAACTTGCCCTAGCAATACGCCCATTTCGGTACATACTAGAGCACTTGTCTGGAGCTGGTGGAGAACTTTCTCGAACTCATTCAGACAATTAACACCGCTCAAGAAGTTTTATAAGCTCCTTGGCAAAAGTCAAGCAACTCTTCATGTAGGACGCGAAGATCTCCAACATCTATATGAGCAAAGCGGACTAGCAGAGCTGTTACAAATTTGGCCACAACAACATGAAAAATCTCTAGTGCCAACTACGCTCATTGCATCTGCATTACAAGCCGCTGAAATTGCTACTGCCACACTACCCAGTCTCCCCTTTGGACAAGAAAGCACTGACCCTGCAAGAAGAGCTAGGCGGCAGCGCCTCTTCTGGGATCGCCTTAAAACTGTCTGTCCAAGAGGTACGTTCTACCATGGTCCACTCTTACGCAGTAACGGGACGGAATGCAAAACTGCGCAAGAATATGATGATGCCACGCTTGCGACCCGATCATTTTGGTTTCGACCGCCCGTGCGGTACGATCCATCGTGGTCCCGTACGCTGGATATATACAGGCAGCAAGCACAACCATGGCCCCTTGTACCTGAGCCATCAGTTGATGATTATATTGCGCATCTTCTACTTACCAAGGATTCTGCCCCTGGCCCTGATGGACTCCCATATGCCCTGTGGCGTATGCTCCCTTGCCACACTGCTGCCATCTTACAAGATGACTTTGACCGCATGATGCATTGAGCATGCCAGACACCTTGGACCGTCTCCAAGATGGCACGACTGCTGCTATTCTCTTTCGTGTGACTCGTCACTGCTTCCATCCAGCGCAAACCATGCTAAATGCTTTTCGAGAGCCTCAAAAGGCTGTGCTTGAAGTTCAACAAATGCTGGAGGGAGCAATTCCTGCCTCTGCGCTCTTTGCAGACCTGTCCAAAGCTTTTGAGCGAGTGAACGCCTATTGGATTCTTCATATCCTTCACATAAGGCAGTGTGCTCCTTGGGTAATTCAGCTTGCCAAATACCTCCTTTTTGGAAGACGAATAAGACATAAGGTCCAAGGGCGACTCCTCCCATCACGCGCAGTGCACTCAGATGTTGACATGGGCAGGTCAACCTCGGTATATTTCTTTTGCTTGGCAATGGATCCCATTTTCGTCGCTTTGCATCAGATACCTAGGGCCCTTCTGGTTGCAGGTTACGTTGATGACACCACCATTGTTGGGCAGCAGAATGACCCGCAGTGGAGTCTTCTCCTATATTGAATCATGGGCTACTGCTGGGGTTATCATGGATGCACATGAGTGTTGGTATGTCGGGCTCTCCACAAAGCTCCTTCCTGAGCAGGAATTACTGCGTTTTGAAGAGGTTGCCGATGCTTTTCTTCCCTGGCATGAACAGGGAGAACCCACAGTCTCATGTGCTATCCAACATATTCCTTCATATGCACACTGTTTTGTCCTTCGCCATGGAGATCATTGTGCCCTTTTTCGCACCAGTTAAATCCATGATTGGGTACAACATGGTCACTCCCTCCTACTGCGTCTTGCTGCCAGTCCATGCTCGTGTCGCTCTAAAACTCAGCTACTTACAAGTGATGCTTTCTCCCTCGCTCAATTATATCGCGTTGACCAAGCAGGACTAGGTTGTCAGTGTATTGCGTCGACGACGGTCAACCTGGGTCTGACAAGACACACCGGATGGACCTGTAGCATTAATGCAGACCAAATGGAATACTGCCCACTAGTGCGTACTATGCCTTCTCGAATTGCTGCTGGCAATAAAGGCAATTTGAGTATTCATGCCAAGATCATATACTTCAATGCCTTCTCACTCAGTCTCTTCTACTACGCGCAAACGTTTTTTTTTCCACGAGTACGGACGCCGTGTGGGCATGGTGCCCAGGTCATCATTGAAGGAAGGGAAATACAGTCAGATGGTGGAGAAAAGGACAAAGACAACCCAACAACAAAAAAACAACCGCCAACCACAGCCCAAAAGGCCGAGTCTCCACCATCCTGTAGTCTTTCCTCTGTGCTAGGGTGAAACAAGTGAAGCGATGACTACTGATTTTCGATGGGCCTGAATTCACGAAAGAAGAGCATGGCAGCGAGGGTTTGTGCTCTAGCAAAGTCTCGAAGAAGTCGTCAAATGGACTTCACATCACCAAAACCAGTGACCAGCGGCCACTGCACGGTGTGGCAAAACATGGTCACGACGCAAGTCCCGGGCATTGGTATGCTCTAACGCAGGTTATATCCATGTCAAAGTGGATCAGTGGTTGCTATGTAGATCATGCCGTGGAAAATACCTTTCTTGTAGCACAACCCATGCAACTGGTATGCAAGTCAAGAGGCTGGTGTTCAGACAGTGGCGGCCATAGCAAACAACGAAAGCCTGCAGGTAAGGATGCGAAAGGCTCACCCCCGAAGGGAGGTCATCTCGGCACCCTTCGGCACACAGAGGTGCCAAAACGGGGTGTCCCCTAACTTCGAGAAATGCTGCGTCATTGCAAAAATTGTTCTGTTGCGCGCAAGGCCCGTGTGAAACAGGTGAGACGAAAAACTCCGGGTAGCAACCTTACACGGTAGACTACCTACCTCCCCTGGATCTTTAGCTCACAACAGGCTCTCACACTCGTCCGGTACGGTACGAAACCTTTCTCTCAAACCTCCGAATACTTCGGAAAACTTCAAACGCTGCACAAGCTGCTCTCAGACACTCGCACCCTTTTCTCACACTAGCCAAACGAATTGGCCTTGAGCCAAAACATATCCCGTAGCACTAAACTATACAAAGAATACACGAAAACATATTAAAAGTCTCTTAAAGCATCTCCACACACAGAAAACTCTTTCAAAACTTCCGACTACGCTACAAGTCGCTTTCAAACAATTAAGAAACAAAATGTTGTACTACCGCCAGGTTCCAAATCTTTCACAAACAAACTTAAACGAAATTTATGCATCGCAAACTGCAAGCATCGAGCGAGGTGGACATCCCGACATGGAATTTCTTCACCCCCTCTTGGACACAAAGCTCGAAACGAACTGGCTGGCTTTAAGCCTTCTTATTCTTCTTCAATGAGGACAGACATTTGGCACAAATATCTTTCGACATAGGTACGTTCATGCCCGAGCAAGTTGGATTCAAATGAACCTTGCTCCCACTCACTGAAAAATATACTTTTGAGCATTGCTCAATGCCTTTTGGAACTGGATAGCTCTTCGGCATATCGACTTTAAAAGTCACTTGGCTCTCAGGCTCAGCATGCTTCCGACACCGCAGGCAGCAGCAGGTCAGCAGGCATCCCAAAAGAAAACCGGCTGCAAAGACCAAAGCGGTCGCTGCTTCCAGGCTCAGCATCGCAAGCGCCGTTTCCGCATCCGGCATCATACCTCGGATGGTATAAGCTTCGTTCCAAGAAAAGCTGTATCTCACAGTCTGCAAAAACCAAGATTCTTTCGAAATGCGCAATCGAAAGTGCTCGCAAAAACGTGCCATTCGGCTCAGACAACGTGCAAGACTTACTTGGCTATTATGATTCTAATTCGGCTTTAAATCCTTTAAGGATTAGCTCGCAAAATTTCCTGGGGTAGTGTTGCGTTTCCTTCCAATTGACTTCCTTGGACGGCAACTGATCATGACGACCATCACAAACGCAAACCTTCAGGCTTTCCAACAACCGAGTACTATCTGTCTCAATCCTCCAGGTCTTTCTGACCAACTGACCTTTCTGGTTCAACTTGACTGAACAAGCATCCACAAATGTTGAAAACGTCTTTCGTTTCCTCAGAAAATCTTTAGTCTGATTCCATCCCCAATAAGCACATCTCTTCGGCCATTCAATCGCTACGAAATCGGCTACTTCCGACATCCGTAAGAAACCTTTCCATAGCTTCTTCTGTATCTGGTACAACTCTCGAAGATGACCCATATAGTCCTGACCAAACTTCTTGATACAAATGTACTGAAACGGACATCCTCCTGTACACGGAATCGACGACCACAAGACAACAAGCTTTCCTCTCTTCCGATGGCTTATCATCTGCTCCCGAACTGACTCGATCGTGTCCGATCGGGTTCCGTCATCCGCCTCAGTGACAGTCAAGACTTCAACACCTTCCGTACGGTTTCCGACTTCTTTCATCTCGGACTCCGGTGATGTGCAAAACTCAACAATCAGGACTTCGGTACATGTGACCTTATCCATAACCCACAACCATCTCCCGATCCAGTCATACGGCACTTCAAATGAAATGAGAAATGCTCTGACAACTCCGATCGTCTCCATATGTTGTAAAGTCACAGCTCTCGACAATGCCTTGGTCATCAAGTCGGCACAATTCTCGGTACCTCGGACAAAGCTGATGGAAATCACTCCCTTGTAGACTGCATCTTGCAAAAAACAGATTCGAATGTCTATGTGTCTCAATCTTCTCAACAACCCTGACATCTCTGTGACATTTCGGGCTGCCATCGAATCCGTAAGCAAACCTGGAATGGGCAATTCCTCAGCTTGACATCCATAGACATGTGCCACAGCATGTTGAATACCTATAGTCTCTTTCGCTCCTTCGAACAAAGCATATAGCTCTGCCTCGGCTGAACTACAGGCTACACTCTGCTGCAACCTACTGAATGCTTTGACACAACAGTCACTAACGAAGATGGCTGCTCCTGAAGTACTCTTCCTATTGGTGGACTTTTCGGCTGCCCAACTGGCATCGACATAGGTCGTAATCCTTGGTGGTCCTGAGTACTCATAACTTCTGAACTTCAACTTTCGATCGGCTACTGATCGGATGTAGCGGATACTCGCACGCATCGCAGTCTCGTGTACAGCTAGCGGCTGAGATTGACCTCGGGCAAGCATTGAACACAACCAACAAAGATCAGGTCTCGACTGAGCTACCCAACCTAGCTTACCTAGTGCGGTTCGAAATGTTGCTGCTGCCTCGGGTGACAACGGTTTCCGATCCTCTTCTCGATCACGATCATAAAGCTGAAACAAATTGGGGGTCGCTTGACTTTCCTTTCCTCCTGGATACAAGTTCATCATACCTTCATAGTACTCTTTCTCCATGTACAAGGCAATCGTTCCATCTTCTTCCTTTTCGATCACCTTTCCCAGAAAACGAATTCTGTCTTCTTCAAGCTTTCCGGTGACTTTCAGTCTAAGCTTCTTTGATAATTCATCAACGAGCTTCTGAATATTTCGATCGTCTCCGACAACCAGCAAATCATCAACATACATCAGAACGATCAAGTGATTCTCCTCCTCCGTCTCTGCAACTCCTTTTCGATATCTTCCGGCGAAGATTGTCTTTTCCGTCACACATGCTGTCAAACCTTCTTGATCTAACAGATCGGCTAGGTGACGATACCATGACATTCCTGCAGAACGAAGTCCGTTCATCGCTTTCTCAAGAATGACGAACAAAGGCTCTCCGTCTTCATCTTCCATCCCAGTCGGCAACGAGACAACTGCTGGGTGAATCACGGGGGCATGCAAGAATGCTGTACTTACATCTAAAACCCATGCTGTCTTTCCAACTCCTCCTTTCTTTGATTTCTTTCGAAAACTTGATTTCTGAGCAAGATAAGACAACACAACCTTCAACGCCTCTGATGACGCTGTAGGGCTTGAAACGCCCAACTCGGCTGCTGACGGACCTGTGGCGAAATCACGGACAACAAGTCTCGATCGAACGATGTCTCCTTTGATAGCATCACGCTTATTTACAACTACCCATCGGGTTGAGATGATTCGGATACCATGCATCTGGCAATACTCTTGCGCTTCATTTTTATTCACGACCTGACCTGTCCTGTGCTTCTCTAGGGCAATGACCTCTGTGTGCATTCCCTCGAACGTGGCATCCACATCTAATGGACCTTCACCTATATCTGAAGTCGCTCTTGATGGCTTTCGGAGTACAATCCATCTACCTCCAAACCACACTTTGCACGAATCGGCCTTCGCGTCGAACTTGGACTCCTCGGTTTCCTTTGGAACCTTCCTGCTATACTCAAGTACCCCCTCTTGAACTGATGACAAGAACCTTTCAACCTCATCATCCGAACATCTTGACAAGGGGTCTTTCACCTTTTCCCACAACTCTTTACCTAGATCTGATAAGCTCGCAATGGCATTACCTTGATGATCATACATGTAGAGCTGCTTGATTGGCAATTCGGTAAACCCTTTCCAATGACGCCTCAATGGCGCGGTCTGAGTTCCGAACTCGCTGACATGGACCTTGAACTGGTCCCTTGGAATCTCATCGACTGGCCTTTCATCAACAGCATCGACGTAGTACGTCCTCTGAATACCTACCAGCTGATCCTCAGGCATCGGCAATGGCAGTGATGATGCTGCAAAAACACATTTTCGACTTCTGTGGTGAACTCTTCTCAACACAAGCTTGTCAAGGTCAACTTCCCAATGGTCATGATTTCGGTTCTTTCCTCTTCTTGGGATTTTCTGGAACAAATCAATGTCCATGGGACTCTCCCCGGGTGATTCGGGTGCTCTGTACCCTTCCGGTACTTCTGTTGGCTCATAGCCTTCACTCATCCGATCATCCTCGATAGGTTCCGGATTCTTTCCGATCTCATATGGATTCGTTGGATCCTCTTGCATTGGTGTCGGTTCGGTATCCGCTTCCTGTCCCTTTGGCGCATGGAACGGAACATCATCAAACTCTGGAAATCTCTCTCCAGTTTCTTTCTCTTCATGCTCGCGATGAAATCTATCCCACTCATCATCGATAGACTTTCTTTTCCTCTTCTCTCGTTCTGACTCTGATTCTGGAACTCTTTCTCCCGACTCTTGCTGAGATTCAGGCTTTCCTTCGGTATCCAAGCCTTCTTCCAATCCTTCAGGTACGACGGGCACAGACGACTCGTCTTCGATCGGTACTATCCGTTTGTACTCTTCTTCAAGATACTTCTTGTAACGGTTCCGACACTTCACTGAATGACCTGTTTCACTCCCGTTCGAACAAGCTGGACATCTCGAAGTCTTATTCACTTCACGCCAATACCAAGGTGGTTCCCCTTCATGGATGGGCAAATCAACCAATTTCTGGGGTTTCGAAAGATCATTCGGTAGTCTTTCAATCCTGTCTGGCTTCACTCCACTCTTGGAATTTGGAATTTCACACAACATCCCAAGTCCAGCGACAAAACGAATCGGTGAGGCAATCTTCAAGTCTCGAACAGGCACAACCACAGTCTCATCCTGTGAACCTTCGAAGGCAACGAAGTGACCTAACGAAGATAACTTTGGGGTCAAGTAAATGCCTGGAACAAAGTGACGAGCGTTTGCTTCTCTGACCTTTTCCAAGTACCCATCAGTCGGCCTGGCAAAAACCAAACATCCAAAAAATGGCATCACACGATTGGTGTTTGGGACTTCTCCTGAACTAGTTACACTGATGCGCATACGTTGATACGGTGTCAGCGAACTGTTGGCTTGCAGCTGAAATGCATTGTGGACATGACAAGCGTTTGCTGCGGCGTATCGAAGGCTTTCACTACCTAGCATCAACCCGTGCTGGTACAACACTGTACGAATACATCCTAGTTGAGTCTTGAGGGTCCTAACTGCTCTCTCGGCTCCAGTTGCGTGTCTTCCTGGACGACTGGTCTCATGCCTTGAGACTACCTTCAATCGAATGAGTTCCGAAATGAGCGCAGTCAAGTCACGGCCTTCATCACTGAGAACCATCGCACCTGTGGACGAACAATGGTTGATGGCAGCTGTCAAAACACGAATCGTCGAAGCTTGATCTACATAGATTGCAGCTGTTGCTATCATCCCGTGCGTTCGATTCCACATCACAACATACCTATACATGTTTGGAGACTTTGGATGGGTGCATAGGTTGGCAATATCCATCTGGATCTCGTTGGTGACTTGATCTGTGCGCTTTGACGCTCGTTTCAATCCCTTGCTCATGAGACAGACTGCACAGCTTGGAT